>JADDOH010002024.1:0-21790 GCA_016648135.1 Agrypnia vestita | reverse complement strand
AACAGGCAATGAAAATTAACTACCACATGAATACGAAGTGTAATCTTATTTTGTATAATCATCACAAATCATTGATTTCCTTTACCGATTAAAATGGTAGCTTGTGGTGTAAATTATTTACCGATCAATTTTACATTTTATTTTCTAAAATATTAATAATTACAAAATATATAATATTGAATTTTTATTTTCTTTGCGAGTTTTGGTATTTAAAAAATATTAATTCTATGTTTTTGAATTGAATGAATTTTAAATATGAACATTGTTTTTAAAACAAAATCATGTATTTTAATCTGAAATTATGTTCATTATGTAAACATATTCCTGCTCTAAACATGAGATTTTTCTTTTACAGAAAGGTAGTGTGTAAAATTTAAAAAATATTCTGTAACAATATTGACTAATTTAAAAATAATTGTCAGTTTTCTTTGCCAATTCTTTTTCTGACTCTTATTATAGAATTGACGGATAATACATTTTTTATTAAATGTACCATCTTTTATTGTTAAACCTTATTTTCATTTTCAGAAACAAACAGCCGTATTCTGAAAATTGTAATATTGCTATTTCTGTATCTTGACAGTTATTTTATAACATTGTAATGCAGTTAATTTTGACATTTTAAGTTTTACAGATTTGAAATTAATGAATTCAATCAATCAGAAAGCTCTAAAACGTAAATAAACGAAAGTAAAATAAGTTATTCATAATATGTGAATAACTTAGCGTTTGTTTACGTTTTAGAGCTTATCTGATTATTTGAATTCGTTAATTTCAAACCTGTCAAACTTAAAACGTTAAAATTAACAGCATTATAATGTTATACAATAACTGTCAAGATACAGAAATAGCAATATTGCTATTTTCAGAATACGGTCTAAATATTCATTTAATTGAAATAAATAAATAAATAAAGAAAAAAAGGACAAATATATAAATAAATAATAATATCTCCCATAGTCGCAAGATGTCACTTTGCAAATAACAGTTGCCATTCTATTTTGGTCTATATTCTGTGGTTACAGCTAAAAATATGGGTGTGAACATAAACATAAGATTACCCGCTTTTACTTAAGTTTATGTTCGAGGAGAGGCTAATGTTGATTCTCTCATTATTTCTTTCAACATTAGTCGACTAAACTGAAGTGTAGCGTAACCCCTTGGCTAAAAATGGATTATAGTCCGTCCAACTTATCTGGAGAATAAAGGAGGGCGTCCCAATCGTTGTGGTACTGCCCATAGTCTAAAAATTATCTCATTTGTAGGGAATTTTTTGCAAATTCGATTTTTCTTAAACAAGTTATTAAGCAGTATACGACACGATAAAAAACAAAAAATGTAAACTAACGTACAAATAAATTTATCAAAATATACATTCGTAAAATACACAACGTCACAAAATGTCGTTTTTTCAAAATCAAAGAAAAATACAATTTTCAGGAAAAAAAACAAACAATAATAATTCTTTAAGGCCGGCACCACATTACGCAGATCTTCCGCCGCGTTTTTTCCGCTGCGCCAAATCGGCAAAGCAAATAGATCGACCGATCATCCGCGTAGTGTGTTTATTAAGCGCATATTGTATGGAAAGAAATGTAGCGATGTTCTACGACA
Organism: Agrypnia vestita; assembly: GCA_016648135.1. NCBI lineage: Eukaryota > Metazoa > Arthropoda > Insecta > Trichoptera > Phryganeidae > Agrypnia > Agrypnia vestita. Next base: position 20,176 of record JADDOH010002024.1, on the reverse strand, counting down.
GAAGAGACGCGGCGGAAGATCCGCGCAGTGTGGCGCCGGTTTTATTCGGTGTCTCATACCTAATGATCATGACCACCATGTTTAACTCAGTAACACCTAAGGATATCAATCGGTTTAGGGCCGTTGTATCAACTTGGTTTATAGTAATCTTTCGTTCAAAGCATAGATATTTTGCATTTTCCACCGATCAAACAACTTGCTCTCGTATAAATCTATGCTTTAAATGAACTCTTGCTATAAAGTAAGTTGATGCAACCAGTCTTTAATGTGCATAAATAAAAAAAGTTTATTTTCGAAAAAAGATGTTTACACAAATGAACTCGTTAATGAATTTTGTAATAAAAAGTATAAATAATAAAAATTCTATGTAAAAAAATATCGAATAAAATATGTTCTAAAACTTTTCTCATCTTACGGCTTCTAATTCAATTTTTCCACTTATCCTTGTTCTTTTTTTCCGTAGATATTTTAATGCCCTTTTCCACGGCCACTTTACCTTCTTTAACTATTTTGTAAATTGCCGATTCAGAAATACCCGAAGAAATTGTATAATAGTAAATAAAAAACTAAGTATGGGAAAATCATTATAATTGCATGGCAGCATTAACCTGAAGTGGCGGCAATAAGTCTATGAACAAAATCAAACGGTATAATTGGGGCTTTTAGACGTTGTTCCTCTTCAAAAAACGTGTGCATTTTCAAGATTATTTCCCGAACACCGCTTTTAATGGTTTTTGGCATGGTGACAATCTAAAATGTTCTTAAAAAACTATCGAAACAGTCGTGAACCTCTCTGTAAACAAAGTCTGTCAAAGGTCTGTCAGCTGTAGATAATCCAATATGGCGTCGTTAGTTCCAAATTTGGCCATTCTTCAGATAAGTTAGACGGACTATACCATGAATCAGAAAATGAAAAAGGTTAGGTTAGATAAGGTTAGGTTACGGCTACACTTAAGTTTAGCCGACCTATGTTGAAAGAAATGATGTTTAGCCTGCTAATCTTAAGTTTATGCTCACACCTATCTTTAGCCGTAACATGTACACCGTTGAGATGAGAGAGCTTTTCGTTTAGGGTGGCACATTCACTGCAAATGCACATTTCAGCGTTTTTTTTTACAAAAATTAGAGTTATAATTATTCATGTATATCAGAATGAATAAACAATTTCTAAGACGATAACTTAAACACAACCTTTGTTCTTATATAAAAGTAATAAATCGAACATTATTTACAATAATTAAGAAAATATAGGCATTAATCGACAGACTGCATCCAAAAAAAACATTTTTAGTGTCTAGGCGAGATTAATTTTTACTGAATATTTATATGTATGCAGAATTAAAGTCTTTTGATCAGTTAACCGTACTAAAATAATTAAAAAATATTAAATATTAACAAAGTAATAAATCTTTAAAGTTGCAATAAATTTGTACGTTTTTTTTGTGATCCTAAAACGCTTTTTATTCATATAAAGAGATGATTTTAAACAATATATTGTATTTACTGCTGCTCTTTAAGCCTTGATGCACTATCAAATATTTAAAAAAATTATAAACACGTTAATTAATATTTAAAAATAAAAATTCCGAAGTATGAAATATGCCAATAAATGACTTCGTTATAAAATGGAATGCCGTTGGCATCGGCGAGTGCCGGACCAAGAGCGTTTATACCCGTAAACACCAAACATAGAAACAATGTGCGTCGTACGCAGGCTCACACATTTTAATTCGATTGTCTTTCTTAAATGGAAAGACCTATAGCCAACTGGAATGCTAACCATTATAGCAAAAATGTGTCTGGTTGTTAAAGAGGGACGGCTGTCTAAAGAGGTATTCCTTTCTCTTTCTAAAGAGTTCTGGATTTCTAGGATTAAGGAGCGTTCATAAAGCACATGTTTTCGTTTTTAGTGGATGGTGTGGATTAAGCAGAGGCCAAGGGCCACAACAAGCCATTAGCGAAGGGAAAAACTACATTTCAAAATGAAGACTACAACACACACACATTTAAGATGCATTTAAGATGGGGAGGGTGCCATGGTCCGGACCCTGGAGGGTGCCCCAGGGCCAGGCCCCTATCGCGAAACAAAAGTTGCCAGGTTGTAAATTTATTACACAATACATAATGTACTAAATGTCCGGTGACCAGTGTCAGATTCTTCAATATAAATTTGGTCGGGTAACAGCGCGCTCCGCAGCGGCCGCTCTATGTGTCAAACTGTCAGACGGTAATATTGGTCAATTATTTGCTTTTTCAGCTTTGCAAAACTTTGATACTTCATTGGAAATTGTTCTTGCACCACCCCGGACTGTTTTGGTTGTTTTGGACATAATAATTCAGTGTATATTGGTAATCAAGATGTCACAGCTCCCGACCAAATACAAACTTGAACTAAATGACAAGGCGAGGGGTTACCGCCGGGTGCGGGCGGGGCGGGTTTTAGTTCCAATCTTGCCGCACGCCAAGTTATGTTGGGCAGGCAATACACTATCGTATTCGCTTCACTTCGGCCGATTTTGCTAGTAGTGTAGAGGCGGCTTTATAGTCAATCAAATTCTCGTCATTGGGGTCATTGTATATTCTCTTTTCTATGGGTCATTGGCCATAGATAAAATATTAGGTACATTCGTCATTCTATGATATTCGTTAACCGCGACGGGAAAATAGAAAATGTTACTCCTCGCATCCCAAAATCCTTGGAAATCAGAATGACTGAATAACGCGAATGACTTTACATTCCGCGATATTCTGTGATTCCGCGTGTGTGGTGTGATGTCGTGGGTCGTATTTTTGATTTACCACCTCTATTAAATCGAGCAAGATTATTTATTATTTTGTTTTCAAAATGATTTTTAATATTCTCTAAATGTCTTTATGGCCACAATTGGTGCATTGCTAGGTTGTAAATAAATAGTGATTACTCTTGCTTTAATGGCTGAAGATTGTCAACATGTTTTACTCGACTTCATATTTCTAGTCTGATTCTAAATAATCAGATAGCCATGTACACTCCGGGTGTGAGAGTTATCAGAGGACAGGACTGGATATGGGGTGACCAAGGTAATTTTTATGAAAATCCAGATACATCTTGTTGTAATAATTATTGTTTAACTATAATTTTGTTTAGCTGTTTTAAGTATTAGACTAATTGTTAGTTTGCATTTAATGGTCGATTTTTTGAAATTTTTTCGAAAGTTTGAAAGTTCCTCAACATTTTATATTCAGTGTTTGTATTTTTTTTTTGTTTTGCTGGGAAGCCCAATTGTATTTCGTATTATTTTCAATACATTTATATTTGTGAATTGTTGTTTTTCTCAGACTAAATAAGTTTGGATCCATGTAATGTATAAACTAAAAGTTATTTGTTTGATCTAGCAATAAAGAGCTTGCCTACTGAAAAAGAGGTTGTGTGGGGATCATTTTTTATCCTGGCAGATCAGCAAGTTGATCTTTAATTTCAGGACACTAGCTTTCATATTGCAAATGGTTAACTTAGTTTAAAAAATAGTACCACATACGGGTAACCCCTAAATGCACATCTAAATAAAAACAAATACCTATTCAATCTTTTTCTTTCTCCCGAAAAGATTTTTTCCATCTTTTTTGGTAATATGATTTTTATCTTGAACTTTAGCCTTTTTTTATCTGAATTTTTTCAATTTGCCTCAAGACCGAAACTTTAATAAACCTAACAATTGAAAAATATTTCTATGATCTTCATTCTATGATATTGTTAACCACAATGGGAAAATAGAAAATGTTCCTCCTCACATCCCAAAATCCTTAGAACTCAGAATGACTACATTCCGTGTGTGTGGTGTGATGTCGTGTGTCGTATTTTTGATTTACCACTTCTATTTAATCGAGCAATATTATTTATTATTTCGTTTCCAAGATGATTTTTAATGTTCTCTAAATGTCTTTATGGCCACAATTGGTGCATTGCTAGGTTGTAAATAAATAGTGATTACTCTTGCTTTAATGGCTGAAGATTGTCAACATTTTTTACTCAACTTCATATTTTTAGTCTGATTCTAAATAACAGATAGCCATGTACGCTCCAGGTGTGAGAGTATCAGAGGACAGGACTGGATGTGGGGTGAAAAATTTTCCAGCCCTCAATTTTTTAATCATTAATGCTGTCAAAAATTATGTTTATTCTTCAATTAAATTACAAAATTCTATAAATAAAAATATTATTTCACTCTCACTGCGTCATATGGGAAACAGACAGTTAATTGATTTTAATGATCATAAGATTTTTTAAAGAAATCAAGATTTTTAATACAATATATTTTGTTTAAAAATTGCAGGTGTTAGTTTTTAATTAAATTTCATATTCATTAAATTATTTTTTAACTTAAGTAAATGTCTCATTTTTCAAGTCTAAAAAGTTCGGGAAAAATAAACTTATATTTTATGCTTGTAAAATTAAAGTTGTAAAAAATGTGAACAGCTGTAAAAAACAAACATTATCCCATGCTGCTGCCAATATTGCTGGAGTGACTAATGTTTTTGTAGGGTGAGGTATTTCCTGTGATTATATTTAGACTTCTCTCAGACATCCATCTGCCAGGATGTGTGTTGTTCATACCAAAGTATTTTAATCACAATATAATTTTTATTAAACAATAAATGGGAAAGCAAAAATGTTTGCAACTTAACCAAAGAACTGAACAAAACTTAAATAAATTTTCAGAAATCAAAATTTTGTATTCTGAAGGCAATTTTTTTTACATAAAATACAGGGTGTAATAAAGCTAGTTCACAATACTGTTATGAGTCTTTGTGAATATGAATAGAGGGAACACAAGTTATGAGTCGAAAATGTTGGAGCAACAATGTCCTGGTATCAATATTTATGGAGATAAGCTACTTCAAAGTTTGCATTTTTTTGTTTCAATATTTCTGACTTATCTTCTGTAAGACTTGAACATCATAAAAGTCAAATAAAATTTTTAAAACCTTGCAAAAATATTCTGATTCAAATTTCTGCAGTTTCAATCAGTTTATTTTACACATTTAAAAGAGAATGAATTTTTAATATTCGGTATAAGTTACTTTAATGAAGGTCCAACCTTTTATAGAAAATAAGGGCCAATTGTATCAGCTTTTGTTTAAAGCATAGGTTTTAGCATTTTTCACCAATCAAACAAGCAATTTTCATAAAAAATATATGCTTTAAATGAACTATTACTATAAACTGAGTTGATGCAACTGGCCCTAAGGCCCAGTTGTTTCAAGTTCGATCAAAGTAAGCAGTCGATTAAAGCATAGATTTTTACGAAAACGGATTGTCTGATTGGTGGAGAACGTAAAAATTTATGCTTTAAAACAATGCTTACTTTAATCCAACTTGAAACAACCGGCCCTAAGTCAGATATATTGAAAAAATGCAAACTTCGAAGTCACTTGTCTCCATAACTACGAAAATATGACATTGTTGCTTAAACATTTTTGACTTACAATTTAGACTGGAGTCAACCAGTAAAAGATTGTGTACAACTGTCACACCATGTAAATATTAAAAAAGATGGTTAATGGATACAAAATTACAGCTTAATATAAAAAATTGTAGTTTTGTTCAAAATAAATAAATTATTCTATGGCATGCAAAGGACATAATGATTTTCCTTAGAATAAAAAATATACATATATGAAGTGTTGCTGAGAAATTATAAATGTATTTTATGAGTTTGGTTGAATTGTTTTACCTACTAGGATATTGTTTATTTAAGATTTATTTATATACAGATATGTAATACATAAAATATTTATAATTAAAATATAATTTGAGCCACTAAATATACCTAGATTTTATTTAATTTAAGTATCTATGTGATTCAAAATCAACAAAAAAAAAGAATTGTAGTTAACATAATTTGTCATATATGTTTAAAATATATATGTAGTAAAAAAAACTCCGAACTGTGAAGTTATCAGTGCGTTTCTTTAATGTTTATGCAAATATATTAAGATTACTGTAATTATTTGGTAAAATTTAACATTTAAAAGTAAATCTTACATTAAATGTACATATCGATCCTTACCTATGAAGTTGCCCTTTTATGTAGAAAAAGTCAAACAAGATATTGAACTTCAAATTAGTCAGTATTGGAAAACGGCAATTTTATAAGTAAGAACCTAATATAATATTTTTTACATCTGGTATTTTGTTTAGGTTTCTTATTTCGCAGGCAATGTATCAAGGATTTTGAATACCTACCCTTAGGGTTCTTCCACAACGGTAGTTTTCTATCGTGGAATTTTAAGATCATCTTGAACTATTAACCATGTTGTTTTAGTAATAATTTTATATAAATCTATGTAGGAAATTATTTTCAAAGTTGAAAAAACTCTCGCCTAAAATTTGCTTTTCATTTATAAATACATATTTTTTTATAAGTAATTGAATTTATTTTGTCTGAACAATGCATATATTTTAATATTATTTCATCATTTCATGGTGACAAGTTTGATCGAGCTTAAAGAAGTAAAATCAGTTATATTTAGATTATTTGATGTTGACTGCTCTTTCTTAGTATTAAAACAAATTCCATAGTACAGTGCATTTCTTGTAGCTATTTTTCTTACCTATGGTTTTGTTGAATTTGTTGAAGCGAATTTGTGAATTTGAGGCTTACACAGCCTTTCAGAAACTTTTGCGGAGTTTTTTGGAGTATGTGTCCTTTCCAGCTAACAGATCTCCTTGCATAGTTCATTATTACCAGAGATGTGACTTATCTAAGATACAAGTATTTGAAATACAGATACAAGATGCAGAATATGTATTTTCATCTTATATTTTGTATTTAGATACATTCTTTTGGTATCTTAGTATTTTGTAAATACTAAGATTACTAAGATACTTTTTTCCAATGATGTACCTATAATGAGACCTCATCGAAAAAAAATGAGCGACAAAATGTTTGAAGAACTGGGTTTACTTAAGTCTCAATTAAAACCTTAAAAATATAATGTTTTATCTTGTCACATTTGCGCGATCAACGCGATTTATTCGTAAATAATTCACATAAAAAAAATAAACTTACATTCAATAAAATGTGTTTTCTTATAAAAGGATTTTATCTTTAAAAAGTATTTGGAAGATACGTATTTTGTATCTAGTATTTCAGATACCATTCCAGAAAGTTATTTATATCTGATATTTGAAATACTTGATTTTAAAGTATCTTTCATCTTGTATTCAGATACTTTGTATAGGGTATCTTGTACATCACTGATTATTACTTCCTTTCTAGTCTTCTTTTTTCTGTTATTCTTTCACAGTGTACCTAAAATTTGTATTCTATAAACAAAAGACAAACCGCAACTTAATAGCAAATTTGTTATGAAATTCTCTTTGATAATTCTTAATAATATTATGAGTAATATTTAGTAGTTTGGGTAACACATGGGGTCATGCTGAATGAGTCACTTATTTTGATATTTTAAATACCAAATGTACCATAAAAAATATTTGACACACTTTGCCCACATGCTCACACTTTTTATACCCTGAAATCTCACATTAAAGTTTTTATGCGTTGACAAAGATCAAATAAAATGAGTGTGTGTTCTGATTTGGATGTATATTTTTTCTTTTTAGTTAACGGTAGTAATGATTTTCATCCCCATTCTGCTTCTGTAATATCTTGGATCTATTTGTGCCTTTTAATATTAATTTTTGTTTTTCATATTAAAAGATCATAAAAATTAAAAACATAGAAATCATCATTAATTATTATTTACCGTTTCCTATTTCTATGAGTTTAAGGCGTAGAAAATGATTAACAGCTCATCAAGAATTTCTGCCCTAGTTTGAATACTTCATCCCGCAATACTTTACACATTTTGTACTTTTTAAAATAGAACAGACTAAAATAAATTATAGTAATTAATAAGACTACCAACATCACAATTTTTAGCTATGTAATTGTCAAATCATCCAATTGATTTCGTGATTTGTGGTGGTGGTGATTCCACTCGTACTAGAAAAAATCTTATTCATCTGTGACTGGTAGTTTCACAGTTTAATAAAATGAAATAAAGTAAGTTATAATCACGTGGAATTAAAAAATTCATTAATTTTGACATATAATAAATATACATTTTTTAATCATGAATTACAGTAATAAAATTAATCAATGAATTAACTGTATTGGATTTTAAACCCAGGAGGACATCATTAATCAAGATATGCTATAGATGTCTCATAGAGATGAAGCTACTTTTTTACATGGGAAAGTAGGTATGGAACTTTTTTTTTTGGTGTCTATAGGGCTGACGTGTATGGCTGGTTTAAATGATCACTTTACACAATGTAACATTCATAATTCCACCCATGTTAGACTACCCATATCTATAAAATTTTTAGAAGTTGTATGTTTAATAATAATAATAGGTCTTTATTTCAGCTTGTTGAGAATAGATTCTCACCTCGCCATATAGATATATATACATATGAGTGAAAATAGAAAAACCAACAACAGACATACAAGTAGAATAAGAAATAAAAACATGTCGAAATTAAAAATAGAAAGTAGAAAATAATATTAAAAATAGATAAATACATAAAAAAATATGTACACCTGTTCATATGTGTGTTGTATTTTTACTACCACCACCTATAGTTGAATATTAATCATTCACATAAACGAGCTGTAGTGTATTTCCGTCTGGGAATACAGTGATGGGGTTTCAGGTGGAGTAATACACGACCTTGATCCGCGGGTGGCGAGCACATAAAAATACTACAATAACACATATGTCACCGTTGGTAGTTATCTATATTTTTGATTGGAGTTTTTGAAGCGATATTTATACATGTATATTACATTCTTCCGAATTATCAATAAATACGCATGAATACGCCAGCCATATGGTAGGTCGTAAGCCCCATGGACACCCAAAAAATATAAAAAAAGACTTCCATACCTACTTCCTCATACAAACAAGTAGCTTTGTCTCTATGAGATATCTGTAGTATATCTTGAAAAAAGGTTTTAACTTAAACGATTGCACAGTGACCACTTATGGCCACGCAGCTACCTGTATAGCCGCCCACAGGGCCTAGCAACAAGATGTTAATAAATTAATGCTTAACTGCTACAAAACGGTATAGTGTTGCATGTTTCTCTTAAAGCAAAGGACAGAATATGACAGCGGTATTCTGAAAATAAAAATATTGCTATTGAATTTTTTTTTTGTATAACATTGTGATGTCATAAATTTTGACATTTTTTACGTATTACAGGCTTGGTATCAATGAATTCGACCAATCAGAGAGCTCTGAAATGTAAATAAATATTACCAGTAGACAATAGATAAAATATAAGAATCAACATCAAAAAATTACTCATGCCATATAATTGTACATAAAACATCACATTTAGAACTTTTGCAATATTACCATAATAATAAGTTTTCCATTTATAATATATCCATTGATGTGTAATGCCGATTGGCGTGTGTATATATATGTTAGTTCTAACCACTTTGGGGGTAACCTGCGTCAAATCCTGGTCGTCAGGACCAGTCGTCTGCCGACGTTTCGAACAGATCTGTTCATCTTCAGGGCGCCTTGTGAGATCAGAAGAGATCTGTTCGAAACGTCGGCAGACGACTGGTCCTGATGACCAGAATTTGACGTGGGTTACCCCCAAGTTGTTAGAACTAACACATATTGTACCCGTGAAAGCCTTCGATTTAACATATATATATATATAAATGTATTTAACAGTATGAGTGTAGTTTGTATATTTTGCAGATTTTTTAAAATTCCGAGCGGACTCAGGACAAGAGTCTAGTCATATAAGAATTGTATCTAGAAGCTAAGCTAATAAATAAAGCTAACAGCAAGGTTAGGAGAACTGAGTAAAAGTTTATTTTGTTTATTCAGCAGATTTCTTTAAATTCCGAGCGTACTTGGGACACGAGTCTTATCATACAAGAATTGTAGGTATAAGCTGCAAATAAGTTATTAGTTTTCTCAGAGGATTACATACCACTAATAATAATAAATAAAGCTAACAGCAAGGAAGGCAAAACAGCGTAAAAGATTTTTTTTATATAATATTTTTTTATGGAAATTTATTTTGCTGACTATTTTGAAATTGTTTTAAATTAAAAAGCTTGGAACGCTCTGAGATTTGATATCATTTTTCTACAGAAAAAGCATTGTGCATAACAAATATGTTTTAAAAAATTAATCAAGCAAACTCATTATCTGTTTTCAATTTATATTAATTCTGATTTGGTATTTTATATCCCTGTGTATATTTTAGAAAACACATTTTTTTACGAAATTGGTGGCATAAAAAGCTGAAAAGTTCCTACCACAAAACAAACGTTGGAATGTCAAATTAGCAAAACTGATTTGTTGGTGACATCTTAATTGACACACATAAAAACAACCACTCTGATAAAGAATCGTAATTCACTATAAATCTTCATCAGAGTTGATTATTTTGGCACGTACCTCAGTAACATGAGCATTATATGGTAGCTGTTTGTAAAATCATATTATTCCTTTGGAGCAAATTGCAATAGCGAAAGCAAATCTTAAATTTTTTCGTTAATCAGTATTAGCATTCATATTTAAATTTTGACATTTGAGAGATAGTGGTTTACTTCTTTCTCCCTCTTTTTCTCAAGTAGAAGTGGAAATAAACACTAATGTAAATCTACATCACATTTATTTTTTATAATTCTCGTCTATTAAGCGATCATCACTAAAACAGCAATTTTTTTTTTTTTTTGAATACGGCCAAGCATTATATAGTAAATATTATATATATATTTCAGAATATATTAGGTCCTTACGTATGAAATTGTCGTTTTGCCGTACTGGCAAATTTGATCTCAAATATCTTCTCTTTGGTTAGGAATTCCAAATCCAAATTTATACAGCTATTTACTCATGTATTTGTGTTTTGAAAATTATAATTCATTTGTTTTTTCCTGAATTGTTTTTTACTTTGGGTCACTCAGTTTACAAAATGAAAAACTTGAAATATCGCGTTATTTACGAGTACGAGTTCCACCGTGGCACCAGTGCTGCAGAAACGGCCCGAAGAATTAATGATGTGTATGGCGACGGTGCCGCAAAAGAAATCACAGTGCGTTTTTGGTTCCAACGTTTTCTTTCTGGAAATTTCGACCTGCAGAACAAGCCCCGTGGACGGCCGGAGGCCAAAGTTGATAATGAAGAATTGAAGGCTATTGTGGAAGCGGATCCTTCGCAAACCACATCCGAGTTAGCTGCAGGCTGCGGTGTTAGTGATAAAACTGTTTTAATCCACTTGAAGCAAATTGGTAAGGTGAAAAAGCTTGAAAGGTGGGTACCTCACGAATTGAGTGAAGCAAATCAACAAACGCGCGTTGACTGCTGCGTTGCATTACTCAACCGGCACAATAATGAAGGGATTTTAAATCGAATCATTACCTGTGATGAAAAGTGGATCCTGTACGATAATCGGAAGCGCTCATCGCAATGGCTGAACCCTGCCGAACCAGCCAAACCATGCCCCAAGCGAAAATTGACTCCAAAAAAGTTACTTGTGAGCGTTTGGTGGACTAGTGCTGGTGTCGTTCACTACAGCTTTCTTAAATCTGGCCAGACGATTACGGCAGATGTCTATTGTCAGCAACTGCAAACCATGATGGAAAAGCTAGCTGCTAAACAACCGAGGCTGGTTAATCGCTCTAGGCCACTGCTGCTTCATGATAACGCTAGACCACACACTGCACAACAGACGGCTACCAAATTAGAGAAGCTTCAATTGGAATGTCTAAGACATCCACCGTACTCTCCGGACCTTGCCCCAACAGATTACCATTTTTTTCGAAATTTGGATAACTTCTTGCAAAGGAAAAAATTCAACTCCGATGGGGCAGTCCAAACCGCCTTCAAAGATTTTATTGATTCCCGTCCTAATGGTTTTTTTAGTAAAGGGATCGATGAACTACCTATGAGATGGCAAAAGTGCATAGATAGCAATGGTACATACTTTGATTAAATAAATATATTATAATAAAAAAAAATCGGCTTTATGTTCCTCCCATACTAAACGCCAATTTCATATGTATAATTGTATATATATTCATAGATTTAATTCAGTGGCAGTATAAGAAATCAGATAATTAAAAAGGATAAATCATTGTACACAAATATTCAACAAAATATAGTTAATCTCAACCTGGACTAAGAGCTAATGACAGCTCTCAGCTGCATTAGAGCCTCGATAATCCGTACTTAGGCTAATCCGAACGTTTCTATAATCTGAACTACCTAATGATTCCCCTCTGACACCGTGGCGGCATTTTTCTGTAACAACGTAAACGATAAAAAAAATTATGGAAGCCTCTTTGGCCTGAACAATGCAACAGTAGAGGGTTCAGAAGACGACGGCTCTGACGCTGAAGACTATCTCCCAATCAGTGTCTTCAGAAACTGTGGGTATACAGAAAAAAACATTTTCACCTTCCTGTCAAACGAAGAGGAGAATCTGGTAAAACCCATAACTGACAACGAGATTGTAGCCCAACAGACTAGTGAGGGACTCACGAGTCTGAAAATGACTTCTATTGACGATTGTTCTACTCATAATGTCAAGAAAATTTCCCATGCTCAAGCTATATCAGCACTTAATATTTGCTTGGACTGGGCAGACGAAAATGTGCTCTTGTTATCCGAAAAGATGTTGCTTCGTAAACTAAGAGACAAAGCTTCTTCTTGGTTGATAAATAAAACCCGCCAGACTAAAATTGAACTGTTTAAGACTAAGTAAATGCATTTTGTTGTTTACAAGTCATTAAATATAATTTTCTAAAAGAAACAGCATTTTTATTTATTTAACATATTATAATCCAAACTCTTTGTGAGTCCGAACAGGCGTAGGTTTTTGGCTATTCGGATTATCGAGACTCTACTGTATATGTTTTAATTATAATTATCCATTCCTGATGCGAAATATTTCCTCCAGATGGTGGCTTAGGTTCCTCTGGGACTGTATGTGAGTTGGGGCAGCCGGGTAGCAAGCGCTCTCCAGATAAAACAGTTGTGGTGTGCTGGGACTGCGGCCTCCGTTCCAACTATCGCACCGGTTACCAGGGACAGTTTGATCTCACCGTAATAGACAATGCACAATGCGGTTTGTTTCAATTACCTTCTTTGATAATGTATCTTTATTTTTTATTGGTTTTTCTCTTGATAAACTGCCTTTGGGTGGTTGGAAATTATTTACCAATTACTTATAAGAAAAGTAAAATCCTTTTGAAAATTTGGTCTTGCCAAGGTTTTACAAACCATAATAATACATGCAAAATGTAAGCGCTACAATAGTGCTTTGCTTCAAACACGGTTGAGTCGCGAGGGAGATAATGACCGCAGATGAGACAAATACGGTGAATAAAGACTCCGCAGTTATAAATTTTTATAAAAAACTTTCAAAATAAAAGTTTCATGTGCACATCAAAAATTTAATTTAATTTACTATTTTGAAGAAAAGGAGAACTTTACGGGTGGTGATTTCTAAATGCATTACCACCTTGATTTTGATCACGACTGACTTCTGCAAAAAGTATTTGAGCGTATGAAATAAATCACTTTTCAGTTATGCCATGTCTAAATATTTTTAAAGTTCTCAAATTTTATATAAATCAATTCAATCAGAAGTTTTGCAAAAATTACTTTATGGCAGATTACAGGAAGATACCGATTACTAGTTTGATACCAAAAATCGATTGCCGCAATAATGATAAGTGTTTGCAGTTTGTTCCCCATATTATAGTGGTATTATATTGGCCAAAAATAAATTTTTGCTTAAGAAATCACAACTTGTATTATATCTAGAATGATTAGAAATGGATAACAGAAATGAAATAATTTAGTTTATTGCAGTGTTTTTCATTAACTGCAATTATCGGGGAATTCCTGTACTAGCCTTTTTCTAACAAAAAAGAACTGCAAATTGATAACTTGGTGACATACAATAAATATTTAGGATTTAATATTGCATAAAAGTATAATTAAAATGCTTGAGTAAATTCATGAACTCGTAATATACATACGTTAAAAACCAATACATTAAAATAAACTTTTAAGTTCTACTATCTACAAATTTATAAATTATATTTTCATCAGGTGTCCGACATCCAAATATCGAATGTGACTCTTGCAAACAGAACGGCATTGTGGGGATGCGTTACAAATGTACCATCTGTTATGACTATGATCTCTGTACTCCGTGCTATCATGCTGAGAAACATAGTCTTGAGCACCCCTTTGTAAGATATGATAATCCTATTTCCTCTGGGTAAGTTTCCGACATTTTACTTTTAAATGTTTAAATACAATATTATTTTAAATGGAATAATTTAATAGATTCCACATATTGTCGACATTCTATTAAGTTTATAAGTGCATGTCTCTTTGGAACTCTGATAGAAATTCAGTATTTATCAACTTCCAATCTTCATAATATTCTAATTTATTTCATAATTAAGCTGCTGTTGCAAAATTGTTTCATATAAAGTATGTGCCAACTTATGCTGCGTATAAAAACATATTTTAAAAATAAAAATTTTGCCCTATGGAAAGTTGTCATAACACTCCAGGTTTGTAAATTTACTCGTGTCAACAATATGTGATCTTTTTTACATTTTTTGTAAATTTAGGCACAGGATTATAAATTTAAATTAATTATGGTTATACTTGTGGACTAACGCTATAATTTTACTTTTTGCCACTTACAAATATCGATGTTCTAATTTGCAACAGATAATGAAGCCTTTGCTTCCATACTTCAATAGATACATGTATCTTTCTATAGTTGAATTACAGATGTGTTGATATTTAAATCAATTTTTAAAATATTTTTTTTTTTAGTTATTTAGTTTATTTTAATGTTTTGTAACATTAAAATAAACTAAATGTAACTGTAAATGTTGTGTTTAATGTAACAAAACAAAATATGTTTTTAATGCTTGTCCTTGACTGTCAGATATATACAGGGTATAACAGAGCTAGACCAAAATACTTTACAGATATTTAATTTATGGGTCGAAAATGTTCTAACATCAATGTTAGAACATTTCAATATTTATGGAGATAAGTGATTTCAAAGTTTGCAAAGTTTCAAAAAAGTTTTTTTTTTTTTTTCAATATTTCTGACATATCTTCTGTAAAGCATTGGACTATCATGAAAGTAACTAATATTGAACATTAAAAAACTTGCGTGCTATAATGAAAGTCAAATAAAATGATTAAAATCTTGCAGAAAATTTTGGTTAAAATTTCTGGCTTTTTAAAATTTGGCTTAGAGAGGAAGCTACTAAAGGAGGTTTTTTTTGAGATGTAGTAGGACTTATTGATGTTTTTTTATTGTAAAAAAGACTTTTGCTTATCTTGCTCTGCTCCTCGTTTACTAATCTTGAGGTTCTTGCTTTCGCTCACTGAGCACTGAATATTATTTCTTCACAGATCTCATTAATGTTGCCTTTGTATAAACACATAAACATTCATGAAAACTATTACGACTTAGCAATGAGCAAAGATCGCATTGGGCGTGATTAATTAATATGTATTATTCTCATTAAATTTTGCTTTCATATTATCCCTCCAGTACCAAACAACCCATACTGCAATTATTTTTTGTTATTTATCTTTTATTAGTTTATACTGTAATTTGTTCTGTGTAAAAATCTCAGTTCTTAGTGTAAAATGACATAATTTCCAATTTATTCAATAAACAAAATAATTAAATATTATTTATTTTTAGGGTGAAATTGACAGCTAGAATAAATGAAGTTAAGATTCCTGTGAGAGGAATATTTGTTGGAGCTTGCGTCCAACGGGGCCATGACTGGAAGTGGGCAAACCAGGATGGTGGAGAAGGTAAGCAGAGGAGTATTCTCATTATTGTTTTTGTTAGTAAGATGGGTATCAGCAGTCTGCACATTTTACCGACGATTCTGCTAATAATTATATATATTTTTGAGTCCATAATGTAAAATGTACTTTGTGTGCACAGGTTCAATGGGTATTGTGACAGATATTTGCTGTTGGGGAAATGAATCTAGCCGCTCAGTAGCCTGTGTGAAATGGAGAGATGGCACCAAAAATGACTATCGGTAAATATTGTGTAGTTATTTCTTATAAATGTATATGCCAGACGCGTACAGTGAGAAATTTGAAGCATGACTTTTACGTAAACATATATTTGTAAAAAAATATTGAAATTAAATCTGACAGAATATTATGAAAAATTAATATTTAAATTAGGTATATAATAATTATTCGATAGAAATATTATAAGATATATTTTATTTTGATTTTTTATCAAAATATACGCTTAGAAAAAATTCATGCTTCAATGTTGCTAATTTAAATTTAATTACTTTAATTCAAATTAATTAAAATTAAAAAAAATAGCTAAATATTGTAACAAGTATATATTGTAGGATCTGTTTAACCTCAATGGAAAGCCCTAGAAATGCATTTGAGAACTATATTGGAAAGAAATGAAAAATCTACAATCTTAAATATATAGATGATGCAACACTAATCTGCTTCAATATGTAGGAGAATAATGTAAAAAGCTTGATCTAGAGATAAATGTATGTAACTTGTGATCATTGATGGCAACTACCAGTTTCCCAGCAAAGGCATTAGAAATGGTGAATGAATTTAAATATCTCGGGTCATTAATTACTGACTAGAGAATGTAGATCAGAAATTAAGAGGAGAATTGACTTACTAAAACTTACAGTTCACGATTGCACCTGATTTTATGTAGATTTTGCCATTCCAATTTGGAAAATTTTCCAGAATGCCTTCCTTTTCCAGATTTTAACTTGCTTTCTTTTGCCTGGGCTAAATAGAGCCCACTATTAACAACTACTGTATAATACAGTTTAAGTAGTAAGTTTTAGATTCTTTGGATAGATTTATTTTAGATATTTGCTACAAATTTACTTTAAAGGAGAAAAATAAATGATGTTTTTTTTTACTTCTCACATTTTTGTTTTCAAAAATTTTTTTTTGTATTTGTTAGCTTGGTTCAATCTTGTCTTGTAATTAATTTTGCTAGGGTTGTTGATTTCTTCCATTTGACCTGTTTACAGAGTTGGACATAAAGGAATAATGGACCTGAAGTACCTCACTCCGGCTCCAGCAGGAAGCTACTACACGAGTCATCTCCCAATCTTAGGTGAATCTCATGATTTTTTATTATGATAACATTATTTTTATTATAGTTATATATTTTCTTTTCCAAGTCTGCAATTTATTGAAAAAGTTTTGCAATAAAGAGCATAATACAATAATTGATGTACCTACACGTTTAGCGAATACATTGAGTCATTGTCTGTTTTGTCTGTCAATGATATATCGTTGGCAGGCAAAACTGGTTTTTGTTGATTGTTTTTGTATGGATGTGGAAGAATATGATTTGCTCTCCTTCTAATTTTATTCTTAGATTTTATTCTTAGAAATTCTAATTTTATTTTTAGATTTCTCTTTCCGTGGAAATGCAATATATTGTTTAAAATTATCTCTTTATATGAATAATAAGTTTTTTAAAATCATCAAAAAACCTAAAAATTTGTTGCTAATTTAAAGATTTATAACTTAGTTAATATTTAACATTTCTTAATTATTTTAGTAAGGTTTAATCATCGTAATGCTAGCCTTATACTCATAACAGAACATATTCTGCGTACATATAAATATTCAATATCTATTGATTTTAACTTGTTGTGGGCCGTAAATTTTCGGAATTTTTTGTGATTTTTCTTTTTACGAAAAAACCATGAAAACATGCGTATATTAAAAAAAAACACACACATTCATATTATTTTATCGTAAGTGTCGAAACGCAATGATTTTTTTATCATTTAAGTAAAAAAAAAAATCTTTTTTTGAATTTCCATAATGTTGCCAGCGCAACATTTTCTGAAAAATAATAATAATTTTTATATTTGTTTATTAGAGACAACACTACTATTAATAATAATAATCTTCTTCTGTGTGATATATTTTGTTGCACGGCACGGCACACGACGGGACATCGCACTCATAACACATAAATATGATACACTTTCACACACACACATATTTCAAATAAACGCAACAAAATTGCGTGTATTTTTGTTAATAAATCACTATTAGTATTCCATTGAATCATAAACCAACAAAAACTGACAAATATCGCAAAACATATCATATATATTTGTATATACGTGTACAAATAAATCGAAAATCGAAAAAAATAAATCGTATTTCCCGCGCACATTGCGCGTGACCTTGACGATGGAATATTTGAATTTCGATTGCACAACACGCGATCGGGGCGACATCTACAACTTCTCTATACGATTTTGACGGCAGAAAAACTTCCGTTTTGATTGTTGATTTAAAATATAATCGGTGATGTTTTTGAGTTGAAAATGGAACGACAGGTCACAACAGGATTTCTCTATTGGGATAAAATTACGTTTTTCAAATTCGATACGCGGCCGTCGATAAATAATTTATTTTGTGCCTGTTGGATATATGCGACGGCGGCCCAGGGGGGGTTAAACAGAAAACTGGAAACAATTTTTTTAGCCGCGGCCTGTCGATTCTTGCTTATATTTTCTTAATTATTATAAATAATTGTGATATTTGGGGCTTTAGTCAAACACGCTGAGTTTCTTCTGGATCTTTCTTCTGAGATTTTTCTGGAGTTGAATGGAAAAAAAAAACTTTTATTGTGGTAAACAATAAATCTCGTGTTACAATGATACGGCAAATGTAACAATGACGGTCAAGTTTCGATACGATCGCTTCATTATATAACCATTCTCTTTCACAGTCTCTGTCTCTTTCATTCATCGCGACATACGTTCCTCAGATCTATTACAATAATGTTCAATTTTTTACTTTTATATAAGAACAAAGGTTCTTTCTAAGTTATCGTCCTAAAAATTGCAGCGTGGCATATATATATACAGTGAAACTCTCTTAATACATTTTTCAGGGGACCAGCAAATAAAAACTTATTAGGCATGAAAACATATTAACAGTGATTTCAATATTCTCCTACATTACCTATACGTAGGTATCTTGACATCTAAATTTGCATTTTAATTCTATTTTTGTTTATATTATGACAATCAAAGAATATTAAAAAATATATTTAAGAAAATGTATTTATTTGTAAAATATTACCTATGTATCTTTTGTATGTAGTTTTCTGGGATATTCTCTCTTGTATATCTGACCTCTCTGACCGAAGTTTCGGATCCCATTGCAGGGTCCATCATCAGGGCTGATGTCAGAGCTCACATCAGCCCTAATGATGGACCCTGCAATGGGATTCGAAATTTCGGCAAGAGAGGCTAGATATACATGGCAGAATATCCCAGAAAACTACAAACAGGAGATTCTGAAGGGCCATAAAAACCTGAGAACATTTATGACCTATTTAAATAAGTAGTTGATAATTACCAGAGCAGACAGGCTAGGGCCACAAAAAAAAAGTTTTATTTACAGGTTCCTTTAGGACATACAAATTTCGAAGTATGCATTAAAAGAAAATTTAAAAGCCATCTGTCTACCTGAAAAAAGGTAAACAGTTTAAAATGCAAAAAAATTGAGAATATCTTAGGTAAATAAATAATATTAAAACAAAAATAAATTGAGTGTAAACAAATTTACTTCTACAGTAATTTAAATCGCGTATTGAATGAAACAGATGACATAGTGACAAGCAAAATAAGAACCAGGCAGAATTTTACCGATTTCTAAAAAAACACAAAGTGAAAAGATTTATGAATCATAAAAATACCTTTTGGGTTGCAAAATAAATGCATATTACCCGTCTTCACTCCCTAAGTTGAAAGGGAAGTAAAGAATGCACACTTGTAAAAAAAGACTTTTCGCAAATATTGTTCAACTGGACTTCATTCCTAAAATTCATACCTCTTGATGATTTTTATAAAATTTATATGTACACTCAATAAAGCCTTGATCAATGTAGCCCATCAACAAAGTGAAATTGTCACCTTATGTGGTTTGCTAATAAGGACCATTGAATTGCGCGTAAGTATGTATTAAAATGAAATATTCACCCTTATTGAATTTTACTTACAGTGCATTTTCAAATTCCTGGGGTTATCTGTAATCTTGGTT
>JADDOH010002023.1:0-59859 GCA_016648135.1 Agrypnia vestita | reverse complement strand
GTTTCAGATGTCATTATCACTATTGGCTGTGCAAAACCTGGTGGGTTAAGGCCTACTTACTTAAGAATTTTCTTCAATTAATCCCTATTACGAGCCATTTTTAGATGTATAACCTCCAAAACCGTGCACCTGGGACGAGACATGTGTCCTGTGTGCATAGTTGTACTTTTGTTATTTAAAAATGTTGGATTGGAGGATCTTCTGTTTATATAATAGATTATTTAATTAAATAAACTTTACGCAGGTACGTAATTCCAGCGCGAACCGAACGCCTGGTCACCGAGAGCGAGAACCTAGATAACTAGAATGAATTGCTGGACGCCTCTCGTAACCAGTTGTGTAAACTGTGCGAAGGAAGCGAGCC
Source organism: Agrypnia vestita (assembly GCA_016648135.1). Lineage (NCBI taxonomy): Eukaryota > Metazoa > Arthropoda > Insecta > Trichoptera > Phryganeidae > Agrypnia > Agrypnia vestita. The sequence goes on along the minus strand of JADDOH010002023.1, from coordinate 59,495 downwards.
GTGTCATACCGTGGTCATACCATCCAGCACCGATCATGTGGCGAATAATACGTCTGAACGCTGCTCATTTATTTTTTTTCCAATTCGTTATGTTTTGTTATCTGCCAAAAAGTGTTGACAGCGGTACAAACGGTAATTATTGCTTTATTAACGTTGGTACCTACTTGGCGGAGCATAATTTGAAAAAAGCGTGGCGCGCGACGGCGGCGTTTCAATTGAAATAAAACGTATAAATACGAATAGATATGGAAATTAAAGTCACAATTTATCTGTGATGTTACGATTTTTCCAAGCACAGTTCATTGATAATATTTAAACAAATTAGATGAATTACTACGGACCGACTGTTTGATCAGTAGTAATAGTAAAAGCTTAAAAAAACATAGATTTTTGTGAAAGCGGATTGTTGGATTAGTGGAAAGCATAAAAATCTATGCTTTTTACTCAACTTTTACTACGGATTAAAAAACCGGCTCTAAGAAAAATAGCAGAAAAATATATCTTTTGAAAAATATGGTCACTATAGTTAAATTAGTTGTTTGCAATCAATAGAAGAAACACCTAAATTTTGGTTTAAAATACGCTTATATGGTGGCCCAAGGCTTATGACCTGAATGAGCTGGTTTAAGTGATAATAAGAACACACATATATATAAATATATTTAAAAAAATGTATAAGCTTATAAAAGGAGTAAAAAAATTGAACATATTAATTTTCAGGCGTATCCTAGTGTATATGTTGGATGACTGAATAAAATAAAAAGTAAAAAAAAAAATCAGAAGGATATCATATATGCATTAAAAAGAATATTGGTTAATATTCGACTTTAAAAAAGTTATGATTACCAGCTATGAAATCTATGTATACTATGTCATGGGAAGGACCATAGATGTCTCTAGCATAGTCCCTACAAATATTTGAAAGTTACTGATTTGGAACATATAGATATAAGAGTATACTTATACAACTTTAAAAAATTTGATAATGTGTGGATATTCTTATGATGGAATTGGAATGTTACATTGTGTAAAGTGATCACTTAAGCCAGCTCATACAAATCACAATCCCTGGGCCACCCTATAAAGACTTTCATGCATGTTTCCCATATTTATTTATTTATTATTTATTGCCATCAAAGCTCTTGTGGGCTTTTACATATACAGTAATATTTTTTGTATATAATTATTTTATTATGAATGATATTCATTACATAATTATTGAAAATAAACAATATTAAGTAAAAACACAAATTAACAAAAAAAACATACTAATTCAATAGAAGCAATACTAATTTGAGAAAAAAAATATATCAGTACCTACACTTAATTATACATACTCAGAACAAAGCATATTTCATGTTTAAATATTTCTTCAATTCAGGTAAACTCCTACAATAAAAAATGTCATTCAAATTCAAAAACCTGTGCTTCAAATTAACAAACCTGTGCAAGCCATGTTATTGATGAATTTATAATATATGTAGTTATTTCTATACTGTTTATGTTGGTATTTTATATGAAACCATTTGAATTAGTTCAGGGCAGTCCAACATGCTGTTAATAATTTTGATTAGAAATACTATATCGCTCACACCTTTTCTCCAATTAAATTTTTTCAAATGAAGAACAATTAAATTAGAATTTTTTGGGTGTTCATAGGGCTTACAACACATCATGTGGCTGGTTTAAGTGATGAGTTTACACAATGTAACGTTCATCAATTCATGAGACATCTATAATATATCTTGATTAATGATGTCCCCTGTTTTATATTTTCTACTCTTTTGTATTATAACTCTTTTACTATGTATAACTTGATCCTTTCATTTATAAGTATTTCATTTTTTTTTTGTATAAATATTTTTATTTAAATTATTTTTATATAGTATTGTTTAACATTATAAAAATATTGAATTGTTGATTATAACTGCCCCAGAACAGGTTTAACCGAGTGGGGCGTTATAAGCTTATGTAAAAAAGTGTGATATATAAATTGTGATAATATATAAATAAATAAATACAAATATAAAATTTTTGCTTAAATGAGCCCTCGCATTTAATTTGCAGATGCAGAGTATTGGAATAGTCTCGCGAAGGCCGAATTGGAAGAGGCTTTGGCTGTGAAATGGAATACAGGCAGAGCCATGAATGTGATATTTTTTGTGGGGGATGGTATGGGGCCCAACACAGCAACAGCAACTCGAATATACAAACACGGTGAAGGTGGACATCTTACCTTTGAAAAATTTCCACACGTTGGTTTATTAAAGGTAAAACAAATTTAATTTGAATGGAAAGATAAATTGCTACTCTTGATTCAATGGTGGGAGTGTGATTGCTATTCGATGATAGGTGCTTGAAAACTATGACTGTGATCACTGTTTTACAATAATTTCACAATAAATTAAATAAATTAACAAAAAATTAACATCTTGTGTTCAATGCTTCCTAGCATAAATAAGTAAATAAAAATCAAATCAAATCAAAATACAGCAAAACATGAACAAATTAGATAGACATCTAATTTATAATTTTAAATATTTCATAATAAATTAAATAGGTATTTTAGTTCATAATATTTTTAGAACAGATTTACAAATCACAATATTTTTAGATCACCATCGTATATCATTTTAAATCACTGTCGCATTGGAAAACAAAGTTGTCATATTGCTAAGGCCCGGTTGTTTCAAGTTCGATCAAAGTAAGCGGTTGATTAAAGCATAGATTTTTATGAAAATGGATCGTCTGATTGGTGGAGAACGTAAAAATCTATGCTTTAAAAGAACGCTTACTTTAATCCAACTTGAAACAACCGGCCCTAAGATGAACAGGGAATATTTGTAGATTGATCAGTTTAAAAGGATTTGTTCAGTGTAAATACTTAGTTTCAATATCTATCTATCTAATCTATTAGCCTCCATAGTTTTTATAAGTTGAAAATAATCTTCTACGTTTGGAGTAAGATAACAATTCAGTATTAAATGTCAGTAATGAGTAGAAGAATTTCAAGAAAAATGCTTTGGTATTTACATGTTCTTGAATCAAGTATGTAGGTACTTGACTATCACACATCATTATCACCAAAGAGGGGTTGTTTTGTCTCAATTTAACTGTTGTTGTATTTAATGTATGCTGCATTTGAAACATACATTTGTACTTATTTAGACTGCAGTGTTGTATTTCATAATAAATGATTTAAAAATAAATCTAGTTTTAATTGAACTAAATTGGACTCTTTGGTAAAAGTTTTCTGAGATATTCTGCCATAGTGTATAATATGACCTTTCTGGTTGCAGGGTCCATCATACGCACTGATAAAAAGTCTAATCAAAAGATTGGTTTTGATTAGACCTTTTATCAGACACAGCTCGAAAAGCACCTCAGATATGTCACTATTATTATTAAATTTTTTAATGTTCTATATATGTGTTCGAATCGAGAACACTTCATATATTGCACTGGTCACTGCTATAGACATCTGTTGTTATTTTTTCTCATTAACAAGTTAGTATAATTAATTAATCATCCCTCTGAGGGCCAAATCCAGTAACTGCGTTCAGAACATACTTTCATAAAAAAATTGTTACAATCTATGTAATTGTGTTTTAAAAACTTGATAAAGTATATATATATATCCATATAATTTAATCCCAATAAGAATAATTTTGATGTCTACCTGTTTGCCTTTTTCGAAAAAGAAAAAATAACTTTTCTTTCTTTTTTTCGGAACCGACTTGCAAAATGATGCCATTTTTTACAGGTTGCAGCTAGTGCTTAATAATCTTTGATTGTGATTATCTCTTTTTTTAAAGACTTATTCTAATGACAAAATGGTACCTGATTCTGCATGCACTGCAACAGCCTTATTTACGGGAGTCAAAGCCAACTACGAAACAGCTGGAGTTGATACAAGCGTAAAACTGAATGATTGCGAGGCTTCACTTCAAACAGAAGCCAGATTAAAATCACTCATTATTTTAGCCAAGGAAGCCGGAATGAGCACAGGTAAAGACATTAACAATGCACTTATTTCTTCTATGTTAACAAGGAATATGTTTTTTCAGAGATACTTGTACAATTTGTCATGAAAAGGAAAACATTAAAAAATCTTTTAGAGGTGCCAAGTATTCATCCCATCTCTCATATGCTAATTGAGTACCTACTCTACTTAGGTATGGTTATCTTAGGTATGCTCCCAGTCGTTTGCCACACCAAAATCGTTGTACATGAATATAAAGCTGACAATTACAACTATGAATTTTTAAATGAATTAATAAAAAAACAGATTAAAAAAAAGATTTCTCTTTTATATGTAAAAATAGATTTTATCAGAAGCTCCTTTAATAAAAAATAATAGAAATAGTGTATCCGGAATAGAGTTAAATAGATATTTTATAGGAGGTTCGCGGAAGGTCTGTAATATGTAAGAACATTGTTACAGGATTTTAGTATCTTAATAGGCACCGATGAGGAAGAAATGTGTGCATGTTGGAAAATTTTTATTCATTTGTCTTATTTCTATTAAATATGATAGAACTGTGTTCTAAAATTAAAACTTCACAATAAAATGTGTTTTCATTAAAGAATTTAAAGATTCAAGAATCACACAAAGTACATGAGCAGTAGAGATAAAAGAAACACAATAAAATTTAGCACAGGCACTCAGGTCTCTGGCACAGTCACAACATGTCTTAAGATGGAATCCTCGGGGATACTACTAAATGTTCGCAGATTCGGAGAAAGGCCTTGCTGTGAAAAGCTCGATGCGAAGATGACACATTCTCAGATCGAGCTTTATACAAGCTTGGCCCAGCTAGAACTGCAAACAAGTTTGGTATTTCCTTGGTATGGAACCGGTCCAACGGAAATGGAGATGCGGCAGTGATCTGATTCTCTAGGTTTGCCGGGAATACCTCCCGGACATTTCCTTGGAAGGTCAGGTCTGCTGGAAGTGCTTTCCAGATTGTCTTCCCCTGTACTATCGTAGCATGGCTTTTATATACTTTCAAAATTGATAATTGCAGTTCTCCGGTTTGGAAAAGTTCCGGGTTCATATCCCGGTGGTAACCAAATATTTTTTCAATAGAGGGATCTAATAATACTTACTATTATAATTACTATCACCGAGATAAATTTATTTGCAGGATTTGTGACTACAATGAGAGTAACACACGCTACACCCAGCGCATTGTACGCTTACACAGCAAACAGAAGATGGGAATGCGAAAGCAAAATTCCTGCAGGAGCAGAACGCTGTAAGGATATTGCTAGACAGTTAGTAGAAGATTTACCAGGAAAGGACATCAATGTAAGCTATTATTTATTAAGCTATTATTACCTATTGCAATTATTTTTATAATTGCAATAGATTTTTATTTAATTTTTTTATATTTACTTTTTATATTTAATAAATATAAAATAGTAATGTTCAAATCAATTGATCTTCTGGTATGTGTTTTCTGGGGTAGTATGCTGTGATGTGATCCTATTGCAGGGTCCGTCATCAGGGCATATGTGTTTTTGTGAGTTTTTATGTGTGGTTAAATATTGGTTTGCAATACCATGTCGAAAGCAAAGTGAAACATTGTTAGTGTTGCGTTAAGTACTGGCTAGCAATACCATGTAGAAAGCATGGTGAAACATTGTTAGTTTACGTTAAGTACTGGCTAGCAATACCATGTCGAAAGCAAGAGGTCTCTGTGTCATACCGTGTCGGAGACATATATTTTCACATTTCGTATGTCTTGTGTTATGTGTATGTTATCTAACTTAAGATCGTAAGAACACGGCATATTACCCCAGAAAATACAAACCAGAAGATTCTGAACGGCCATGAAAACCCAAGAATATTTTTAAATCAATTGATATTGAAAGATTATGCTGGCTGGGACCCTTGCATCGCAAAGAAAATTAAGAACCTGCAAATAAGGTTATGTTCAGAGATCCGCAACAACTTAGGGGAACGGGAATACCGAAGTTGAGAAGACTCGATAGTGTGGCAGTACACTGTTATGTTCTGGGGGTAAACTAGAAGAGGGAAGCCATAACTTTCATATTCAAACAAAGTAAGCACTATGTTAGGCACTTAAAAAAAACTAAAAACAATATTAATGTCTTTAAATCCCAAGAATACATATTACTTAGATACTGTTGTACCTAAACTCAAAAAAGTTTTCTAGTAACATTATACAGTAGAACCTCTTTAATTTAAAATTCAAGGAACAAAAAAAATCGATTGTGAAATTCGCCAAAAATCGTAAAACTCATGAAAAAGCAAAATTTCGTGAAAAACTTACTTCTGTATTTTTGCATATTTCAAGAAATCATTTCCAAAATGCTATATTTATTATGCTCGCGACATTTCTATTACTAAAGTACCCAATATTTGACATATTTGTTGTTCTCACTTGCGAAAAAATTTAAATATTTTTTCAATTTCGTCAAATTTCAAAAAAAATTTAATTATGTCAACTTAGGGCCTGTTGTTTGATCTGAATTAAGAGTAATAGTTAAGAAAAAAGTATTGCTTTTTGCGTTCTCCACCAATCAAAACACCCATTTTCGTAAAAAATCTATGCTTTTTGCTTAACTCTTACTCTAACTTCTGAAAAACAACAGGCCCTAAAATGTATTGATTTATGGCACAAGGGGCTATAAATTATTTCGAATTACAAATTTCCGGGGTTTTAGAATTATCGGGGTTAATCTACTATGAAATTAACATTTCGAATTATCGGGGTTTGAATAAACAGGGTTTCACTGTATGTATGTATGTTTAAAATATGGGTTAGAGAGATGAGAAGACCAGGTGTATTGGTGAACCCAACACAGCCGAATAGAATCGGATTGGTCAGTACCTTTGGAGCTAAAACTGTGTTTCTCAATATTTTTTACATAATTTTTTGTTGTCTTTTCTTTTACATTAATTGCAATATTTTTGTTACAATAAATCGCTAAGTTTTCTAAAATATCTAGTTTCTTTCCTTATTTACAAATGTGTAACGTTAATTCTACACTACCACTGTTGAAGTGATGAACTTAAATTTTTGCATGGTCCGCCATTTCTGAATTGACCCTAAAGTTTTTGATTCCTCTCGAGTGTTTTTCCATCTCTGTCTCTATTTTTCTTCCAGTCTGTCCAATGAATGAAGCTTGACAATATTTATTTTATAAACCCATTGTTCGACGGGTTTGCTTTAGTATTTATTAAAAATATTCTAGAGGTATCTATGGAAATATTTGTGAATAAACTTTTGACATTGAATGAGACTAGGAGTGAATTAATTTTAACCAGTTGTTTTCGTAATTAATTAAAATTATTTAAACTCTACACCGGTTTGAATTTTGTGACATTAATAAAAATATAATAAGCATATATCGACAGTGTATTATGACGTGGTGCCTCAACATACGCCATGGCTGGTCTTAAATAGTGGGTTATCTTTTTTATTTTGACTATAAATTTTCATTAATCTATATAGCTGCGGGGATTTTGGATTCATTGTTTTCAGTTGAGCTGCTGTTCTATTATTTATCGATGAATTACATTTCTTAATGGTTTTCATTACTTCTTTTTTATGACTATCTGGGGGGTTTTCCAATAATTTGACAAATGTTGAATTATGACAAATGTTATTCATTTTGTTAATATAATCGTTTTTGTAAACGTTAACTAAACCTTAACTATTGCCTTTATATTATGTATTTGCTATTTCAGGTTGTAATGGGAGGTGGCAGACAATGTATGGTGTATAATGTAACAGTTTCTGAAGGAGATCCTATCGACACTTGGGCTTGCACGAGGAAAGACGGAAGGAACTTGATCCAGGCTTGGGCTCAGGACAAGGAACAAAGGGGACTTAAGTATACAGTGGCACAGAACAATGCTGAATTGAAAAACATTAAAATAGACTCAACTGATTATCTTCTAGGTAATTATTAAATTTGATTAATATCAGGTGGGGCAAAAGTAATGTCATAATGTGAATGTGCCTTAATTTTTGCAAATGGAATCAAATGTCACTGTGCTTTGACATTTATGTTGTAGACAGATAGAGAATTAGTTGATAACAGGCATGGAGCCATGTACACCTGAAGAACGCGGAATCATTATTACAGCCTATTTGAACAATTTCCGTTTGAACGCAGCATAAATTTCGTCACGTCCTGCACAATGTACGCGAACAATTAAAGTTTGGCTGAGCGCCTTGTGCAAACTGGGTCCACTAGAGATGTCGCAAAAAGTGGCCGGGCCCTTATTGCTCGTTCGATGGCCAAGGACGTCTGAGAAAGTCCACAAACATTGACGAGACAACATTAGGGTAGTTATTTAGGGTATTAGTGATTATTTTCACCTTTACAGGAGAGTAAAATAATGTTTTGTCAATTTTTTTGATTTTGTCATTATTTCTTTTATTAACGCTTTCCTTGTGTGTCCGTAACTTATTATAAACCCTTTCCTTGTGTGATTTGGATAAACAAATATGGAAATTGTTTAATAATAAAAAAACATTGACAAAATCAGATTGTCAGAACTTTCTTTTGCTCTCCTGTAAAGTTCAAAATAATCACTAACACCCTTTTGGCTTTCTACCCTCGATATATATTTGATACATCAATTTTTCCTCACCTCTCTATATTCCCATTACAACCACCCTTACACCTTGTACCAGTAACTCCGGCTCCTTATGCCAGTACCTAAATAATTATATGTACATATTTCCACCTAAACCATATTTTTTGTATTCAAATGCAGGTTTAATACTTCACCCATCGTTGAAGGGTCGTCACTCCCGAAATTCGAGTAGTATAATGTATAATTAAGCTCAAATAGAGTAATGGCATAGTTTTATTGCATCCATTTTGATTTATATAGTTCTGTCTAAACATTACGAATAGTTAAACGTAGTGCTACAAATTTTTTGTTATTTTCACCAGTACATTTTTGCCGTCACATAGTATAGTACGTGTTATATATATTATAATATAGAATGCATAATGCAATCATTTGAAATTTGCTATTGCTAGTTTATAGCCGATATTTCCATAGAACTTATTTTTGATATTGAAAATAATTTAAACACATAATGTATCGCGATATATACAAATCTAAAGTCGCCTGGTATGTAGTAGATTCGAAGTTTCTCTAAATAAAGTGGTTTTTGTCTTCACTAGTTTTCTAATGTCTAATTTTTTCTTCTTACCTTCCAATAAGATACATTGAAATAATATTCCAAACGATTTAAATATTCATTTTCAAAAAATAAAATAAAAAACATTGTACTATTTCTATGTGTACCTACCTAGATCTATACCTATAAAACTCAATGTCTGTCTGTCTATTCTCTAAACAAATCTACACCGTTTGTCCGATCTGACCCAAATTTTGCATACTTATTCTTTAGGACCCGGCGGGTAACATAGGCCACATTTCCCCCTCCCCCTTTACCCCACCCTCTCCATTCGATATATTTTCTATGCAAATCTGTACCTTTTGACCGATCTAACCCAAATTATGCATACTTATTATTTAGGACCCGCGGGTAACATAGGTGACATTTATACCCTCTCCCTTTACCTCACTTCCTCCTCTAAAATATTTTTGGTACACATCTACACTATTTGAACGATCTGACTCAAATTGTGCAAACTTATTCTTTGGAACCCAGTGGGTAACACATGCCACATTTCCCTCCCGGATATTCTATCCATCCCATCGTTGATTGAATGGAAACATTGTTTTTATTAGAGGCGTTGCAAAACAGTGGAACCTTTGTTTTCCCCCATAAACTTATTTTAAACTTAATCCTTAACCCGTGCAACGCTGGTAATATCACATAAATTTGAGAACAGCTAGTATCACATAAATTTGGATACTAAATAAAAATTGAATATTTCAATTAAACATTTCAGGAATATTTGCAAATAGCCATTTAAAAATGGAGGACGTACGTGACAATAGTGATGAAGGAATGCCGTCTATCACTAACATGACTGAGACAGCAATAAAAATACTTCAGAAAAATAAAAAAGGATTTTTTCTCATGGTAGGTACTCTTTATACATAAGTGTGTGTGGAATATGTATCCAAAAATATTGAGAATCGTCTTTGAAACACAATATATGTTGTGTTTTCAAGAAATATTTGAAATGAAATTTTTGGAAATTAAGAGGACAATCATCAATTGATCTCGATCTCAAGGATTTTTGGATATTAACATATGTCTATATTTATATAACTTATTTTTTTAAGTACATACAGTAAGCCCTTAATTTAATGGATAAATTGGGGAGAAAGGGTTCTGCTAATGATAAAATTCTGTTAAATCATTCAAATATGTAAAACCTAGGGGAGCCATTTTTAGCTATTCTTTATTGTTTTTAATGTTAAAAAAAACTTCAATATATGATACACATTTATAATAAAGACTACCGGATTATAATGGTGTAATCTCTTTGTAGAAGGTTGTGATGTGTGTGGAGGTGAAATAGAAGTGGAAGTCAGTGAAGTTCACTCTAAAAAGTGTCCACTTTTATCTATTTTTGAATTTGTTTTCAATTTACTAGGTCGAAGGAGGTAATATCGATATGGCTCACCATAGAGGTAAAGCTAAAAAGGCCATAAACGAGGCAGCCATGCTGGATGAAGCCGTTATCAAGGCTCTTCAGCTAACCGATGCATCGGACACTCTCATCGTAGTAACAAGTGACCACAGTCATACACTTTCCATAAACGGATATGCAAAAAGGGGAGCAAACATATTTGGTTAGTTTCAGGCTTATATATTATTGATTGATATGGTGATTACTTTGTGAACTTCTTCTTTCTCGCACTGTCCCAACTCATTGCCTATATAGGCTGTTGAGGTCGGTTCTTCTCATTCTCAGACTGTATCTTCTTCGGTTCTGGGTATCGCTTTCATACTTACTTTATGATGCAACCTGATTATTTTAATTTACATTAAATTAAGCTTTTATTTTAAGCTGATTATTTCAATTTTCATTAAATTAAGCTTTGTAATATATATTTACGTTGAGTTATATTTATCACAACTATTTTTTTGAGAGGAGCACCATCTTCTCATCATCAAGTGTATTAAAAACTAACATTAAGTTTATATGAGAATGATTACTGATTTTATTAGGCTCACGATCTCTTAACACAGTATTATAATCATTTTAAATTTCAGGAATTGCATCAGCTTCCAAGATGGATTTGAGAAATTACACAACTCTAACATACGCAACGGGTGGTCCCGATTCATTCCAATATTTTGTGGCCAACAAGGAAGGAATTCCAGTGGCAGAAAGAAGGGATCCAAGTCTTGATAATGTTACAGATTTTGAGTATGTTTCGCAGGCGGCCATTTTGACAGATGAAAATGTACACGGGGGGAACGATGTCATTGTTTATGCAAAAGGTTTGAAATGCAATATAATCATAATCTAGTCATTAAAGCCCTTCCATATTAATAAAAAAAACTTCCATAATAAATTTCACTTTTTATTAACCAATGTCTTGTTGAGATGTCAAAAAATAGTTTGATGAGTGAGAATTTATTTAATATTATAATATAATTCTTACTTGTAAACCTACTGTAGTGGAGAGAAGCCGGTGCCAGCTCTTTTTGGGCCACTTAATTTAAACAGTGCAGTCCTAAAGAGCGTGTACATTTAGGATAGATAAATATGTTTTAGATGTAAATTACGTGAAAATTTAAATTAACGTTTCTTTATTTTATTTTAGGTCCTTTTGCACATCTCTTCCACAACATACATGAGCAACATTATGTTAGTCACGTAATAAGATACGCAGCTGGAATTGGTGAATATAAAAAGTATAGACCCACAAATGGCTGCAGATGTATAGAAGCTCATTTAATATATTTACCAGTATTGTTTTCACTAGTCAAAAATTTTAATTTATAAATATGAAATAAAGTTATTTTAAAACAACAAACTTTTATTTTCACGTATGTGGCAGTCTCGCCGAGCCATGCACGCACATTCCACACGTATGGTTAGCATATGCACACAAGCTCTCCGTTGCTTAACCATGGCCTAAGAACATTTGAAAGGCGAATGATCGAGACTAAAGGAGATGATCTGGGAGAGGTGACAAGTGGCACCATTCGAATGTACCGAGTCTCGTCTCCGCCCACTCTCCGCCTCTGGATCGAATGAACCACTGCCACTGCCTAGATTTTGTCCATGTCCTTTGTGTGTTAAGGTATCACTTCACTTACTCCTGGCGGCTTCTCCCTGGTGAGAATAAACTGTATAACATGAAATATCTTTCATTTAAAGAACACAAAAATTTTCCTACACATATAATATATACACATACTTACATACTTACATTGTTGAAAAAATATTTTTTTCAATTTTTGCAAGGTTTTTATATTTTTATTCAACTTGTATCAAAGCGAATGAATTTCTCATAATCGATATAAATTACTGTACCTAATGATAGTTCAACTTTTTGCAAAAGATAGGTCAGAAATATTGAAAGAAAATGCAAACCACGATATTGCATATGTCCATAAATATTCATGGTTGCTTGAACATTTTTGACTCATTATAAAGGCAGGAATCCACCTGCAAAGTTTTACCTACTAGCTATGAGACACTATATAATTGTTCAAAGAAACTGGTGAACAGTAAAATATTTTTACAATTCAGTTGGACATCCGTATTCTGAAAATAACAATGTCTGGATCTTTAAGATCTTTATCCCAACACTTAATAGACGATAATAAAAATTAAAAATGTCCAGAGTGGGTTTTGTAATTCTACGGCTCAAATACACTGTATTAAAAGATGATATAAGAGAGATTGTTTCTTACAATCGTATTAATTTCTTCATCCACAGCGTCCAGATGAAATATCATGGCTAAACTTGCCGCGTATATATATAAATATCATGGCAAATCTTCCCATCTTGACATTTTTTGACGGATATGTCTGGATATGGTCTGGATCTTTAAGATCTTTATCCCACCCAACACTTAATAGACGATAATAAAAATTAAAAATAAAGGAGACATAGCTTTACAGCGGTGTTTGTTTCTGTAAGTTTCTACATGAGATAGATATAGAGGGAGGGAGAAAGATGTAAATTTTTATCTGTCAAGATGGGAAGATTTGATAACGCGGTTATGACAAGTTGATGATATTTCATCTGGACGCTGTGGATGAAGAAATTAATATGGTACAAACGTATTAATAACAATCTTTCTTATATCATTATACATGGGTATATTATCTTATCCCATCTATGATCTTAGCTATGATCTATTATATTATCTTATCTATGCTATGATCTTATCTACTGATAATTCATGTGTTGCCATAAATAAGAGACTCATCGTTGATTATTTAAAAAATAATTATAATTTACGGTCATTGAACTGATGGAACGGTCGTTGATAAAAAAAGTTAACTGAACTGTTAATTTGATCGGAACAGGGCATAGTTCGTTCAAGAACACCTCGTCTCTGCGATGAACACGATAATTCACGCTTTCATTTGTCACAATAACCTTCCATTGTCGTTCCGTTCCAAATCTTGCACCCTGTAAATACAAGAAAATCCCTTCACCCAAAACCTCGGCTCGTACGAGCACGTTATAAACCTCATGTTTTTTAGACTCAAGCACAATGCGTCCGGTAAACATTTACAAATTGTAATTATTTTATACAATACTTAATGCATTCAAATAACTTGACGGAGGAATGCATAATGTATGCATATGTATATGAACTCTGTATTTAGTATAATTACAGATACCTATATTAATATAATTAGAGGCATTGTCCATTAATTTCCATTCAGTTTATAGGACCGCAGATGAAAGCTTAAGGCGGCACATTCACTGCAAATGCATATTTCGTCGGTTTTTTTTTTAAATGAAAATGTGGGTTTTTATTATTCATTTATATCAGAATGTATACTCTAGACTGCAATTTTTTTAGGACAATAACTTAGATAGAACCTTTTTATTATATAAAAGTAATAAACTGAACATTATTTACAATATTAAGAAAATATAAGCGTTAATCGACAGGACCCAGCCAAAAAAATCGTTTTTAGTGTCCCAGGCGGCGCAGTTTTAATGAATATTTGTATGTACGCATAATATGTTTTCTTATACTTATAAAGTATACTTCATTATCTAGAATCTGTACTAAGGAAATTAATAAATATTGAATATTAATAAAGTCATAATGTTTAAAATTTGCAAGAATTTTATACATTTTTTCTTTATTTTAAAACGCTTTTTATTTATATAAAGAGATAATTTTAAACAGTATATTCTTTTTATTCCCGTATTTTGAGGCTTTACTCACTAAATAAAAGTTAGTTTTTTTTAATAAAAACACCCTAATTATTATTTAAAAATAAAAAATTCCAAATCTGCCAATAAATGATGCCACTGCCGAAGACATTCTGTTTTATAATTACTGAATTGTGTTATAAATACATATTGAACTTAAGTAGACTCATAGACTGAATTATATTGTGTCTATGAGTCTACATAAGTTCTATATGTCTATGTGATTGCTCCTGCAGGAAGATAATCGATAATGTTCGTGGTGAGATTAACAAGAGGCAGTAGATCATAAAAAAATATATATTTATTAATTAGTAAATACAAGAAAAGAAAATGTATGTGCATTTATTTATTATTGAATTTTGCCGCATTAGGTAGGTACTGTATATCTACATAAGCATTTTTATTTAGAAATGTGTTTGGTTAATTATATATTTTTATTTATTTTCATAGATGGCGGTAGTGTGCCATCATACATATTGTATGAAAAATTTGAATAAATATTTTAAAATAATCACATAAATTACATAAAATTTGAGAATGTAAATCATTAAGGGTATTTATTCTTTACATTAATGTAAAAAAAGTATTTATTTATGTATATCACACATGCGAAACAGGTTGTAAAACTTAAATATATATACAACTTGCAAAAATGTGGTGTTCGATCATGGGTAGAAATGGTGAACGTTATATTGTGTGAAGTGATCACTCAATCCAGCCGTACGATAGGTCGTAGGCCATATGAACACCCAAATAAAAGACTTCCATACTTACTTTCCCATAAAAAAATATTTTCGTCTCATAGAGACGAAAATATTTTATCTATAATATATCTTGATAATTTATGTAAATAAATCATGTTGGTAGTCTTGTTGAGTCGCCATTATTGACATCAATATTTGAAATCAGTTATTTTAACAAATACTCGTAGTGTATGTGTGTTATGGCTCATGTCCGCGGAACGAGACTATCTCTGAGATACGAATTTTATTCCCACGATATTTTTATGGAGACAACTCCAGCTTTCCTAGTCCATCGTGAACTCATCAAGTCTCAGACATTACCTATTTTGCCCTTTATTTCACTCTTGCTGTACGTCATATTTGTATAGTAATTGTTATTTGTTTGGATAACGCTTGTAATTTTGGCAACTCATCATTGTTTATTATGCTGCTCGATATTCTCTTGAGCGTTTGATGTGACTGAAAGTGACACTATGAGTAGCTTGTTGGTCTTGTGGTTAGGACTCTCGCCTCGTGATCCAAAGGTCGCAGGTTCGTGTCTCACTCCAGACAAGCAAGTTAGTCCTATTTTCATAGCACAAGCGTTTAGCTAATTTGAAAAAAGTAAGAATATTGATGTGACACGAATTCCATGTTCGCATCTCTATTTAAAAAAAAAAAACGATATATATGTTCTGGTGTGTATTAGGTGTAACTCTGCAAGTGTACACTTATCATATTTTGAGGCATGCGTAATCAGTAAGATTTGGTAGGTGATCTATGCCTACTGTGCCGGGTCATGGTTCTATTTTCTGCGCTCGCCGCTCAAGTTGATCTGATGAGCTGATAAGTGATGAGTGCTCGCCGCTCTTTCGTTCAAATTGACCTGTTGAGCGGATAGGGACCCGGCTCAACCGCCTGATGCGGCCGCGACCTATGTGTGACGTTCCGCATCGCGTCCTTTGTTTTTATTATTAGAAAATAAGCTTTATGTAAATATTTTATAATTAAATTTTAAATTTCGTGCTGCACCACAGTTGCCACCCTGCACCGCAAGGGGTTGGTAGGGGTGCCAGCGCGGTGGTGCGGGGAGGCTACCTTCTCCCTCCACCGCACACACTGAAGCCGTGTGCCTAAGCGCCGGTCTTGCTGAGTTCCGACCGCGGTCGCCGAAACAGCTTGCGCTGCCCGGGCTCCCTGCCCGCGGCAGCCCCTTCGGTGGCAGGCGCCCTAGCCGCCGCCATTTGTTTTCGAGAACGCGGGGCGGCGTCATCAGCGTCGCTTGAGGAGAAGGCGACCCGCAGCGCCCCGGACCACCCTGACGATGGCCGCTTCACCACGACGGGCTCCTGAGGAAGGCCTGACTCCTTGTCAACTCGGCTTGTCACCCGCGGCATCCAGATTGCGGCCACGAGAGCCTCCAGTAGTGAAAAGTGTTTTTTTTCGTGATATTTTTGAACTGAATGTGACAGGGACACGATAAACTTATCTGAAGGTCGGACTGCTCGCGTGTAGGTTAGAAGTAATTATTAAGTTAGTGCTGTAGCGGTACCTGTTCAACCCTGTGCCATGTATCTATCGCCCGACCCAAAGTTTTGTTTATATTAACATAATAAAAATCTCCGCGATATAAACAAAAGGGTCGAGCTAGGGACTTGGCGACACCACACTAGTCGGGCTTCTGCCGTAAGATCGGGCAGACTTCCGCGCGTCATCTATTTCTTTGTTCGTCATTACATAAAATATTACTTTTACACTTTAACTTGCTTCCGGGGCCTATCTCCGGGAAGAAATAAACAGTAACAACATATCGCTCTTTCATTCCATCGACCTACTAATATTCCCAACAGTGCTAAGTCTTTTAGTTGATAAGGGTTGAGTAGAATTGTGCTTTATTTGTTAAACGTGTAAATATTAATATGTAATTAAATATACGTGTTGTGTCTTTAAATTCCCGCTCCACCTCCCTTGACAACGCATTTCCTCGATAGGCAAAAACGCGTAGCGTCGCGGCGAATCACGTAGATTGATTCCCGCCCTATCACGCCCAATGAAAAAATCCAGCTCATTGAGCCGGTTCGTTCGCGACGACACACCCCTACGATTCGAACCGAATGATTAGGGATTCCCTTTATCCATGTACATCGAACTTCACGGATACACGAAGGAATTTTTTGGTCTATATTCTGTGGTGAAAGGGATACAATCGTGTGGCTCCATTTTTACTTTTATTTGTCTCCAACTGTCTGTTCGCGCACATTGAAGTGGATTTAAGTTTTATAATTTAGCGAAAAAGGTGCAAAAAGTGTCAGTACAATGGCTCACTTTGACTTTGGGCGACTTAAAGTTAATTTCTATCGAGCGATGGAAAAAAGTCACGCTCTAGAGTTACTGCACGCCACCGACTTGGAGAAAATCAACGATGAAAAATGGCTGGAACGGATTTTGAATCATCACGACACAGATGTAATGGCTGCAGTTAAATCCATCGTTAATTATTGCGTTGCGCGAAAGAATCTCGGAGTCCATGACAAGAAATACAATGTTAAACAAGATAAAAAGTTTTTCAAGGTGATAATGCCCATCGGGAAGGAAGTGTCCGAAGGCGTCCAGATACTATTTGTTGATGCAAATTCGAATAATTCAGAAGTCAGTGAAAACTTCATATATTGGATGGAAAGGCTATATCGAAAACAACAAAACGAGAAAATTTCTTTCCTTTTCAACTATGGCACAGGAAAGAACATGGAGGAATTTCTGTCATTGTTGGAATACATTTACGATATATCGTCAATTTATCCCGGCTTCGTCAAATCTTATTTTATAATCGAGGATTTATTGAGCCAAAACTGCCGCAGAAGTCTTAAATCACAGTTTGGGAGTCGTTTCAAATTAATTAAAGAATCTGACATGCTTTCGCACATAAAGTTGGATGAGAAGTTTGAAATTAGAGGATCATCTATAAAAATTCGCAACACGATTAAGTCGAAAAAGAAGATTCGAAGTCAGACGACAGAAGAAGAATATGACATAAAGGAAAACATGGAATCTACTTCCGAAGATGTCCAAAAAAGGGATTAATAATTAAGTCAAAGTAAGCTAAAAAATATCCTTTCTGGACTTCACAATGTGTAAAAAGTGCAGGTATATTTATAATTTCTCCAGTTTATTAGATTGCATCTTGTATTTTATTAGTTGGTTTTATGTTATGTTTAAAAGAAATGAAAGTTTATTGACCTTGGGGCAAACATTCAAATAACTTGACCATATGGACCACTGACTAATTATTGTAGATGTTTTATTATCTGGATCTCTGTTAACTGTTGATAAATTTTTTTTTCTTTTGATGATTTTACTTGTTTTTAAAATTGAATTATTACCTAAGTTTAGTTAGTGGATTATACTTTTACACACCCTACCTATGCATCAACGATAGATACGTCTGCTAACTGCAGTTAACTGGAAATACAACAAAGTAATTTAGTAGTGTACGAAGCTAACAGGTTTTGAGAGAGCCATTAAGAGTCACAATTGTTATTAACAGAGTAACAAAACCTTCAAATGATTATTCTACTAAAATGAAGAGGTGCTACTGTACTACTTTTTATTATGTCTAATGAATCACCTTTTTTTTTAATTGTCTTAATTGGGAATGTTTCACTCGCAACGGGAACCTTATTTAAGTTGAAGTATCTTTGATGCATATTTATTTTGAAGACACTGAATTTTTTTCCCTTTATACTTTATATCCAGTTAAGCAGTTATCAATAAGACACTGTCATTATTAACTAAAGTAACTTCAGATTCATTTCATATTTAACGATTCGTTAAAAAATAGGTTTTTGTTAAGTTACTATAAAATTCTTTATTAAAATTATTAAAATTTTAAATCGTTTTCCATACTCTTATTTTAATTTTAATTATTTTTAATATTATAAACCTTATCATTAATAAAATTATAATAAAATAAATTAAGAGCTTTTTGATAACTTATCCCCATCCTCATTCAGCTTCCAGTCATTAAAATTAGTTTCAAGTTCGGACAGTTAATTAATGTCTTGGGAATGATTTAATAGGCCCCATGAGCTTTGAGAAATATATTCTATGTAAAAGATTTTTATTTTTACTACTGATCAAATAACAAATCCATCATATCATATATAAAATTTTTAATTCTCATTCAAAAATTTCAAAACTTGGCCAAGTTATAGCAATTTGAAGCTTGTGTGATAAGTGAATTTTTAAACGAAATTTACTATTCTTTTGCATTTTTCTCAAAACTAATTTTTTCAAAATGGTGGATAAAATATTGTAACGAGGCTAAAAAGAATCATGCACTCATGTCAAGTGACAGTTGTTTGAAATGATCACAATACTACTGAAGATTCCAGAACGGCCTAGCATAATCTACGACCTATGAGAAACATCTACAAAAGTCTGGAAACCGTGAGGATGTTCTCGTAAACACTGGAAGCCCCTGGCGTTTATTAGCTCGAAATTAGCCAATATAAATAGAACCGTGCGCGGAAATCAGAGTGAGTTTTCGTTTTTGGGCAGCCAAACTGGTCAAGCGAGCGGTAATTGGACCGATATTCTGGAAAGCAAAATTAATAAGTGCGGAAATTGGATGGAATATTCTAGTGAATAGTGAATGAAGTGTTACAGCGATTATAAAGTATCTATTTATGATGAAAAGAAATGTAATTTGAATATATTTTTTTACGCCTCAAGGTAGTGTATTTAACCCCTTAAAATGATTTAAAAACTTAATTTACTGTTTTTTGACACTTCTATTGTTATGAATATCTCCAAGAGCTCTCTGATATAGTAATTTACACAATGAAAATCATAGTTAAACTTCTAGTTTAGTTCTGGTGCAAAATCTTTGCATTAAACAGAGATTACAACTGAACTAATTAAAATAAAAAAATAATAATTATCAAGTGTTCGTTCCAGCCCCGAGAAAAGACTGATCAACGCCTATATGACTTTCAAATCTCTTTCCTGATCTTGGCTGGAACCGCCGACAAATTGAAATAAAACCACAACGATTTTAACTTCACCTTTGCCGACAAATTCAAATAGACAATATAATATAATATATATAATTATTATAATAATGCGAACTACGTTTCCACAAGACGGTTTGTCTGCCTATATGTTTCCACTAAAGATGAATTTCTTCTTATCCTTTTGAAGGAATGGAAAGAAAGTAAATGTTTAAATTGACTTTTCATTTGTCATGGTGTGGATGTGATTTCGCCACTAGTAGAATGATAGTCGATTAAATTAATGTTAATGAAAACTTATCCAATCCATATTATGTCGTTAGTGCCTGACATGGTTTTCAATTCATAAAGGTCAGACTGATACACATGCTTATTAGTGGCATGTGAGCATGTACAGTATTGACCTTCTTTAGTCCTTGCTTATTAGTGGCATGTGTGTACGCACATTGCTAGTAATAAGAATACTCAAAAATCAACCGCCGGTTGATTTATGAGCATCCTAATGTCATTCACCATGAGAAGGGGTATCTTTTGAGCATGTGTGAACAGGCTTGCTTATTATGAGCATGCTTATGTCATTCGCGGCTAGTTCGATTATCAATGCGATCTTCCCAGTCTGTGACAGATGAAACAAATATGGCGCATTGGGGAGATGATAAAACATTACTTTTCGTGGCTTATTACAGGAATCACGAATGTCTGTGGAATACTCGGTTACCGCTATGTAAAAATAATATAGTAAGAAATAATGTTTATGAAACTTTAATAAAAGACATGAATGATTCAAATCTTACAATAAAAATTATAAAAACTAAAATCAAAAATAATTTGATTTATTGGTTCACTTGGATTTTCTATTTCAGTTTGCAGTTTCCATTTTGAACAAGAGTGTCTCTATTCTATGACAAGAGCATGCCAGTAATAAGCATGTTTGATTAAACCCAGGAACTGTTTTGATTTATTGGTTCACTTGAATTTTCTATTTCAATTTAAAAAAGTTTCAATTTTGAACTAGAGTTCCTCTCTATTCTACGACAGGAGCATACCACTAATAAGCATGTGTGTTTGATTGTTAGCTTTGAGCATGCTTATTTATGAGCATGCTTAAAATAAGCATGCTAATAATGAGCAAGTGTGTACAGTTGTTAGAGCATGCTAGTTTTGAGCATGCTAATGAGCATGCTAGTAATAAGCATGTGTATCTGTACTTTAATAGATAATACATAATTGTAGAAAACACTGAACAATAACTGTGTTAAATTATGAAAAATAATGAATAAATTGAAATAATATCTTGAACAGAAGCAAAAACTATACATCTCCATGACAAACTTTAAACATAATACATAATAAGAAATAAAAGTCAACCCTGATCAGGGTTCGAGGATATATATCACGATATTTATGCCTCGATTTTTATTTTTGATATATATCCAAGAAAACTTTCTGCAATTGTTATAGATGGCGCTAGTTGTATTTAAAAAAATGCTGCAGGTTGTTTTTTTTTAATATCTGCGTTCGTTACTAGATGGCGCTAGTTGTATTTTAAAAAGTGCTACGGTTATTTTTTAGTTTAATTTGTTTCAAATAATTCGTTTTTGATTTCACACAAAGAAACAAACACCCATAACACTACATTAGAGCAACTTTTTATAACTTATATATAATAATTGCATATATTAGCTTTTTTCAGTATGCAATTCATTTATTTAATAAATAATAATTCATATACAAAATAAAAAAAATAATTTCCTAATTATTTCGAGTTTGTATCAATCGACGTGTGCAAAAAATGAAAATATATATCCAATTTTTTATATATATCGGATATATATCAAAAAATTCGATTATTTGATTTTTATTATAAAAATCGGATTTTTTCGAACCCTGACCCCGATAGGGATTAGCGGCCCTGTCAGTGAAAATTTAAATTACTATGTTGCAACCCTATGGGGGTTGATATTAGGTACTTTGTCATTCCTTTTCATAATAAAATCAATTTGATACAAAGAATAAATAAACACTACAATTTAGTTAATTTTAACACAATTTGAAATAATATATATATATTTTTTTAAATATTTGAGTCCCTTTTTATACATACAGGGTGTATATAAAAAACATTGAATAGTTGGTTGGCAGAAATAAATTTATTAACACACTATACTTTAATCTCCTTCAAAATAGTTCTCTTGGTAATTCACACATTTCTCCCAGCGTCCTGCCATTTATGGAAACACTTCTGGAATGCTGGAATGGTGTTCCGTTCAGAAACATTTTTAACTTGGGGAATAGCTAAAAATCACAATAAGCCATGTCATGAGAGTAGGGAGTCTGACAAACCGGGGGAATGCTGAATTTGGCCAAGAAAGTCTCAATCAGATTTGAAGAATGAGGGGTGCATTACTGCGATGGACTGCTAACTCGTCACTGTCTACATGTCCCTATCATGGAGGCACAGCATCATGAAGGCTACGAAGGACCTCCTCGTAGTACTCCTTGATAATGGTTGTGCCTTGTGGTATGTACTCGTGATGCACCACTCCACAGGAGTTAAAGAAAATGGAAAGCATGACCTTAACATTTCTGTGGGCCTGGTGTGTTTCTTTGGGTCTTGGGAATGATGGATGAATCCATTGTGAGGACCGCATCTTTGTTTATACCCATAAAACTCATCACGGTGTTCAGAAAGTTAGGGTCTCTGTATGCATTGTCGAGCATGTCCCATGATTTCCAAATGGAGTTGTAATCTGCTCCATCACACCTTTGACAAATTTTTGCAAACACACTTCAAGTTCAAATCCTCAATCAAAATTGAATGCACTGATCTACTTTTTATTCTAAGCCAAACGAGGCAGGAGCCTATAGTAATATACATAGAAATATGGTAATGGTAGAGACCGAGTTGTGGTTCTCTAGTCATCGTTTTGCATTCACACTACATAGTAATATGCTAATATTTGGTCCTGTCTGTCTGATATGTATTTGTTATATTCTGCAATCACTCTGGGCTTATTTGTACAAGTTGCTAGTGTTTTTTCCAATTAACTTGAAATATACATTACTTCTCTCTCATCCTTCCATTTTCTAAGGCATATTTAATCAGAAAATGTTGACATATTCTCTTCCTTACTATCGCCCTAATTTTAAAGGATAAATCTTGGAATGACCCGGGCACAAAAAGCAAATAGAGCTATTAACTTCATGGATTGATAGTTTTTTGTCTTACAGTAAGTATAGAGAAGAGGGACCCACCGCACGCCCAGGGCCGTTCTATGAGCAATAGCTGCCTTTACGGCCCTTCACTTTCGCCACCCATGTTCCTCATTTTTTAAATGCCAAAGAAGCCGTGCTCACCGCCTCGCTGACACTCATGCAAGCACGAGCGGGACGGGGAAATGTCGACGCTAAATCTCCGAGGCGCAGGAACAATTAACTAATGGAACATATTTGTTTTACATTGAGTGGGAATTACAAGTTACATACAGGCCTCATAGATAGTAGCAAAAACTTTACAGGTGGATTCCTACCTTGATAACGAGTCTAAAATGTTCAAGCAACCATGACCTAATATTAATAGTTATGGAGATATGCAATATCAAAGTTTGCATTTTTTTTTCAATACTTCTGACTTTTTTTCAAAAAGTTGAAGTATCACTACAGTATTTTTTCATAATATCAATTATGAAAAATTCATTCGCGTCAATGCAACTCAAATAAAATGATAAAAACCCCGCAGAAAAAATTATTTTCGACTTGTATTAAAGCGAATGTATGATAGTTCATCTTTTAGCAAAAAATAAGTCAGAAATATATTTAAAAAATGCTAACTTTGATATATGTACGTATATTGCATATCTCCATAACTATTGATATTGGGTCATGGTTGCTTGAACATTTTCGACTCATTATCAAGGTAGAAATCCACCTCTAAAGTTTTTGCTATAAGCTATGAGACACCCTGTATATACATGCTATAGTTAAAGTACAAAATATGAATACACAAAGTCTTTAGGTACAGAAAAA
The DNA here is from genome assembly GCA_016648135.1 of Agrypnia vestita. Lineage (NCBI taxonomy): Eukaryota > Metazoa > Arthropoda > Insecta > Trichoptera > Phryganeidae > Agrypnia > Agrypnia vestita. The sequence continues at coordinate 35,400 of JADDOH010002023.1, read as the reverse complement.
ACTCTATTCCTTTTTAGTACTGTTACGGACAGGACAAAGCCTGCGCCTACCGTCAGGCAACCGAACTTTCGAGTTCTGTAGTTGACGTAATCACGTCATATAAATGGTAGAAATTTCTGATGTGAATGAAGCAGAGCAAAGGCCCCTTTCAGGGCCAACACCGATCGCCGTGACCCGGTTGGGGATGGGTACCGTGCCGAGGACAGCGCGCGAGTTCTCGGCTGCGGTGGTTGTCCTTATACGTGTCTCGGCGTCAGGCGGCGGCAACCGAGAAGGGGGGAAGCGAATTGAAAGGAAGTAGCTTCATAAAATCACATCTCGCTGGGAGCAATAAAAATGCGTACACGACATGGGCTGAAATGTATATGTTTTTTACTGAGAAATGTTATATGAAAATCTTAATTTTCAGATTTTCAGAGTTTCTAAAATTATGGAATTTATTGAATTGTTTCAGAGATCTCAATGAGACTGAATCACAGTTGTATGTAATAAAAATGTCGCATTTCATTGCTCCAAGTTGAGGAGAGAGAGCGGGAGGTGATTTTATTCCACATGTAAAGAGCATTGATGCCTGGTTGCCATGACAACCGGGTATCATCATCATCAGCACTTGGTCACCCCCGACCCAGTCGGGCGTGAATACCGTGTCTAAGTCGGTAACCTGGGCGACAGGTCTGGAACTCGCAATTAAAATATGAATCGAGAGAAATGATGCTCTCGGAAAGTAAAATTACGCCTCGCTTTGAACATGTAAATGTGTTGTACAGCGTGATCCAGACATGTCTTTCATACTGGCACAATATTGTATTATAAATGCTAATGAATGTCTCTGATTTCAGAATTTGGAATTCCTTGTTGAAATCCAGGAGCTTGACAGAATTGCATCATGACTGTATGTAAAAATGGAATGTCACATTTTATTGTTCAATAAAAGAGAAAGCGGGAGGTATTTTTATTTGCGTAAGACGCAAGTTTGCCCTATTATCTGAACCATTTTGGTTGAACACTGAAAGTAAAGTCATTTTAAAATCCCGGCAAACTCAGTTGCCGGTCACTTTGAAGAAATTACATGGTCAAAAATATTTTATGAAATTTACCTAAAATAAAGAGTTGTCAAGTAAATGCACACACACACACTGCGCGATATAGTGAGTTATCGGCAGTGATATGGTAAAAAACACATTTTTTCTGATAATTGAATATCTTATGGGAATTAATCAAAGTGAGATTGCAGCTCTCACAGACTTAAAATCAAACTGAAACCTTTTTTACAGTGTTCTCAACAAGAATAATTCTTAAGTTAATGTGTTTTTACGCATGTAAAGTTGTACCGGGACGCCGGAGAAAGCTAAATGAGAAAGTTTTCTCCGCGGCCCCCTTTGAAGGCATATAGCGCAAGTAATATTTTCATGACAGACTTGAAAATATTACTACAAGACGCGCCTAGTCAATACCTATCCATTGGTAATACTAAGACATCGATAAACATTTGGTCACTAATTTTTAATGAATTTAATCTGACCACCACTGAGGTAAATTTCCGCCGGAATCACAAAAATAGAAATAACTTTTGACAGAAGTATCCGATCTTGATGAATCTTTTTGCATCATGATCGCAAAGTAAATACCTATTCAGAGAGTATACACATGCCTATATAGGCTCATGTTTTGACTTGGAAGAAAAATTGACCTTTTGAACTTTTCTTAAAAACGCGATAAGTATAAAAAACCACTTTGTCCATAGACGAAAGTGGTGTCAAAATACTCGTTAGGGCGAGTACTATGCAGTAATCATGGAAAGCATCGCGTAACAATTAAATTACCTACTTTTATGACCTGATTTAACTTCGACCCTTCACGGTCGACATAATTAACGCATTTTCATAAATTAGTAGGACCTGCAGGTCCGATGAACTGTGTCACGGCCTTATGCAAGGTCAGGCCTATACGTGACATAGTTTGTAGCCCTGTGGGATACATGCAAAACCTGTAATTAACCATTTTTTGTCTTCAGACCGAGATCAGTACGGCCGCTCGCGGGTCTAGTTCCTAGAAAGCGCCGCGAGATGGCACCAGTCGCGGTTCAAACCGCGGCGACAGAGAGGGGAGATTTGGCTCACTCTGATTGGGTTACGTAACATGCTGTCATATCATATCTTGTAAATCTCTGGGAATGTTATATAATAAAAAGGTTTTGTAGAGCGGTCACCTGTTACGCTCACGCGTGGTGATTTAAACGCTGTCGGGCCACTTTCATCTGCATTTTATTTATCTCCCGATACCTATTGGAGAATTCTGCTGGGACCTGACTACTGCAGTGAATCTACGATCCAGCCTCCGCGATCTTCGGCGCCTCTGGCTGAGAATTTTGAACGACGGCCGGCGCTTCTCTATGACGAGTTTCGCATCACAGCGAAAGTATGCTGTTTGACACGAGACACCCGTGCTGTATTTCTCCGGCCATTACTACGCTTCTTGGCCGACGGAGCGGACTGAGCGGACCGCCCTATATTTTTGTTTGTTCTGTGCGGAACAATAACTGTGTTAAATTATGAAAAATAATGAATAAATTGAAATAATATCTTGAACAGAAGCAAAAACTATACATCTCCATGACAAACTTTAAACATAATACATAATAAGAAATAAAAGTCAACCCTGATCAGGGTTCGAGGATATATATCCGCGGATATATATCATGATATATATCACGATATTTATGCCTCGATTTTTATTTTTGATATATATCCAAGAAAACTTTCTGCAATTGTTATAGATGGCGCTAGTTGTATTTAAAAAAATGCTACAGGTTGTTTTTTTTTTAAATATCTGCGTACGTTACTAGATGGCGCTAGTTGTATTTTAAAAAGTGCTACGGTTATTTTTTAGTTTAATTTGTTTCAAATAATTCGTTTTTTATTTCACACAAAGAAACAAACACCCATAACACTACATTAGAAAGAGCAACTTTTTATAACTTATATATAATAATTGCATATATTAGCTTTTTTCAGTATGCAATTCATTTATTTAATAAATAATAATTCATATACAAAATAAAATAAATAATTTCCTAATTATTTCGAGTTTGTATCAATCGACGTGTGCAAAAAATGAAAAAATTTTTTTTTTGATATATATCGGATATATATCAGAAAATCCGATTATTTGATTTTTATTATAAAAATCAGATTTTTTCGAACCCTGACCCCGATAGGGTTTAGCGGCCCTGTCAGTGAAAATTTAAATTACTATGTTGCAACCCTATGGGGGTTGATATTAGGTACTTTGTCTTTCCTTTTCATAATAAAATCAATTTGATACAAAGAATAAATAAACACTACAATTTAGTTAATTTTAACACAATTTGAAATAATATATATATATTTTTTTAAATATTTGAGTCCCTTTTTATACATACAGGGTGTACATAAAAAACATTGAATAGTTGGTTGGCAGAAATAAATTTATTAACACACTATACTTTAATCTCCTTCAAAGTAGTTCTCTTGGTAATTCACACATTTCTCCCAGCGTCCTGCCATTTATGGAAACACTTCTGGAATGCTGGAATGGTGTTCCGTTCAGAAACATTTTTAACTTGAGGAATAGCTAAAAATCACAAGAAGCCATGTCATGAGAGTAGGGAGTCTGACAAACCGGGGGAATGCTGAATTTGGCCAAGAAAGTCTGAATCAGATTTGAAGAATGAGGGGTGCATTACTGCGATGGACTGCTAACTCGTCACTGTCTACTTGTCCCTATCATGGAGGCACAGCATCATGAAGGCTACGAAGGACCTCCTCGTAGTACTCCTTGATAATGGTTGTGCCTTGTGGTATGTACTCGTGATGCACCACTCCACAGGAGTTAAAGGAAATGGAAAGCATGACCTTAACATTTCTGTGGGCCTGGTGTGTTTCTTTGGGTCTTGGGAATGATGGATGAATCCATTGTGAGGACCGCATCTTTGTTTATACCCATAAAACTCATCACGGTGTTCAGAAAGTTAGGGTCTCTGTATGCATTGTCGAGCATGTCCCATGATTTCCAAATGGAGTTGTAATCTGCTCCATCACACCTTTGACAAATTTTTGCAAACACACTTCAAGTTCAAATCCTCAATCAAAATTGAATGCACTGATCTACTTTTTATTCTAAGCCAAACGAGGCAGGAGCCTATAGTAATATACATAGAAATATGGTAATGGTAGAGACCGAGTTGTGGTTCTCTAGTCATCGTTTTGCATTCACACTACATAGTAATATGCTAATATTTGGTCCTGTCTGTCTGATATGTATTTGTTATATTCTGCAATCACTCTGGGCTTATTTGTACAAGTTGCTAGTGTTTTTTCCAATTAACTTGAAATATACATTACTTCTCTCTCATCCTTCCATTTTCTAAGGCATATTTAATCAGAAAATGTTGACACATTCTCTTCCTTACTATCGCCCTAATTTTAAAGGATAAATCTTGGAATGACTCAGGCACAAAAAGCAAATAGAGCTGTTAACTTCATGGATTGATAGTTTTTTGTCTTACAGTAAGTATAGAGAAGAGGGACCCATCGCACGCCCAGGGCCGTTCTATGAGCAATAGCTGCCTTTACGGCCCTTCACTTTCGCCACCCATGTTCCTCATTTTTTAAATGCCAAAGAAGCCGTGCTCACCGCCTCGCTGACACTCATGCAAGCACGAGCGGGACGGGGAAATGTCGACGCTAAATCTCCGAGGCGCAGGAACAATTAACCAATGGAACATATTTGTTTTACATTGAGTGGGAATTACGAGTTACATACAGGCCTCATAGATAGTAGCAAAAACTTTACAGGTGGATTCCTACCTTGATAACGAGTCTAAAATGTTCAAGCAACCATGACCTAATATTAATAGTTATGGAGATATGCAATATCAAAGTTTGCATTTTTTTTTTCAATATTTCTGACTTCTTTTCAAAAAGTTGAAGTATCACTACAGTATTTTTTCATAATATCAATTATGAAAAATTCATTCGCGTCAATGCAACTCAAATAAAATGATAAAAACCCTGTAGAAAAAATTATTTTCGACTTGTATTAAAGCGAACGTATGATAGTTCATCTTTTACTATTGATATTAGGTCATGGTTGCTTGAACATTTTCGACTCATTATCAAGGTAGAAATCCACCTCTAAAGTTTTTGCTATAAGCTATGAGACACCCTGTATATACATGCTATAGTTAAAGTACAAAATATGAATGCACAAAGTCTTTAGGTACAGAAAAAACTCTATTCCTTTTTAGTACAATTAGTATTCCATTTAAATAAACGTGTTAACAATGAAAATTGTGGCAATATTAATTGTATATATTTGTCTGATAGGAGCAGTTAATACTTTTATAATAATAATTTATTATAATAATTTAATAATAGGAATGTGGAATGTGGAAGGAATGAATACCCAATATCAAAAACATAAAACACAAGTAAAATAATATAATATTTCAATAATAAGTAATTATAATTGTTCCGGATGGGAACACTTTTTTATGCGGCTCAGTAGTCTTCGCTGGTGGGGCAGAGATCGCCACCAGAATTTGCTGTGAAGCTCGTAGTCCGTGGATATGCCAGAGGTCAAACGCCGAAGTAGTGCTTTAATCGTATTAAAGTCGAAGAAAAAATCCGAAGCGAAGTCCAAGTCAGAAAGCAGTGGTCACAAAAATCCAAGAAAGCAGAGTCCAAAGTAGATGAGCAGGGGTCAGAAATAAAAAGCAGCAGGAAGATTGTCCAAATAGCGATTCTCGTAGCAACGCGAGTGGCGTAACTGTTGTGACGAATCACCTGTTTCTATAGATTTTTTTTTTTATTATTTTTATTTTGAACTCTAAGATGATTTAAATGCTACGCGGGAAAAATTGAGCATTGATAAAGCCGTGTTTGGTACAAATGGTTGACGATCGATGCGGTCCGAGCGGTCCACATGTGATCCCCATAAAAATATGCTGAACACGGATTTCAGAGATTTGGGTCGCGGTTATTGCGTTTTGAGCCGTTAAAAAACCGATTAACGTCTACTCTAAGGTGACGATGATATTGACAGTTCCACGAGGTTTCTGAATTATGGGCTTTTTTGCTGGATTTTTGAGACCGTTTAAATGTCATTAATCGTGGTCTCGAGTGGATTCCCGTGCAACAGAGATGCAGAATATGAGCAAAAGTAAGGAAGGCGGGTCCTAATTGGGGGATCGCGAGAGGAAAACGCCCCATAAATAATTTATAGGAATTGGCCGTGAAGCACGGATTAAACGTATACGATGTACCAGAGGGGTGACCTTAACTGAGCGAATAATGATTTATTTTCGTTTCGCGGGAGTCGGATAACGTAGGCGGATAGGAAAGTTAACTATAATTCTATTATATTTATCTGTAGACTAACGCTCTTCAGGCTTTTACAACAGATAGGTAATTGCGCAATGACGGTATATATAGTTAGGAAAGAGATAACGATAACGTGTAAGCATATTAATGGCACGACAAGAAAATAATATACTCAAATATAGATACAATATATTAACTATGTAATCACTACAAACCTGTCCGACATTAGCGTAGTCTCATCAGAACGGATAACGAGTATACGATTGGCTATTCTAGCTCAGACTTCACCGGGTTTGGTAGTAATAACCCACAAAACATAATTGGAACAAGTGTATCCAGATAAGAATATTGTAAATAAAATAATATGAATTTGCGGCCCATATACACATGTAATAAAAGGATAAAGCGTATGGGGATCTTATAGATGGATGGATAAATGAAACAAATATAATTGGGAGTAAATGTAATATAACGCGAAGAAGCAAGTATATAAATACCAAAAGCATAGGAGAACATAGTGTGATAGAAATTCAAAGACGGGAGGAACAATAATATGAAGTGGAACGGATATAGCAAGAGCATGTAATAATGATATACGTACAAATACAGACAACTACTTGAGACCGATTCGACAGATACTAGCAATCTTTCAACACACCTCTAAGAACATGGTGAGTGGTATATAGTTATCAGCGGAGGCGTCCAGTACCTTGGCAATAAATAAGCACTGAATTAATCCGACGCCTTGCTTGCGGCACTGGAGGTTTATTTACTTATTTATTTTATTTATTTTCATTTATTGGGTTTCTTACAGCCATATAATTAATCAATCTTTGAAGAAAAAACAATAATTGATGTACAGAGTTTTGGGCCAATTACGCGAAAACACATACATACAATCGATAAAAGAATAAGAAAAACATGTCCAATAGTGGGTTCGTGTGAGTGTGTATTTGTGTGTTTATTTATTTATTTATTTATTTTGTTTTGGAAAAAATTAAAAGCAAAACGATCTTAAAAATTTTCCACTGAATTTAAAAATTTACTTTAACTTACATTAATAGTTTATTGTGTTATTTATTTATTTATTTGTTTACGCCCATTAGGCTTTTACATAAAGAGTATAAAATAAATTTCAAAAAGCACATACATTAAAAGTTTCAGGAATAGCACCAAATCATGAGTATAAAAATTAAAAATGTAGAGTAGGTAACGAGCAGCAATGCGTATAGGCTTTTACATAAAAAAATATATCATAAAATTAAAAAGAACATACATTAAACAATATAAATTACAAGTAGCAAATTATTAAAAGTACCAGGAATAGCACCAAAACATGAGTACAAAAATTAAAAATATAAAGTACAAAGCGGCAATGTGTACGAAAAATATATATTACCCACCATTACATATTAACAGCTGAAGTCAGTAACGAAGCAGTATTGCCTCTTTAAGTGTAAACTTTACTTTCTCCAGACTGTCGACGAAAATGTCAATCATGCAACCATATTCATTACAAGTTCCCAATATTCTGTGTATCACAGAATTTGATTGATAGTTAGTATTGCAATTGTTGCGATGGAATGTGACAATTTGTCGAGTTCTATGTGTGGAAGGGATATTATAATCGATACATGCTACAAGGTCAGGGCTGTCCAACATATTGTTTACAATTTTGTAAAGAAGAACTATATCATAAATTTTTCTTCTATCATATAATGTGAGTAAATTTAGTCTCTTCAATATGTAATTGTATTCTATGTTTTGTATTGGTATGCTTAACTTGTAGTTAATGTATTTGAGAAATTTGCGTTGGACACGCTCAATACTGTCTATATGCCCATTATAATATGGAGACCAAACTGATGAGCAATATTCTAATTGGCTCCGGACAAGAGACATGTATAACATTTTAATACTTTCAATTGATTGAAATGGGCGTGATGTCCTTAAAATAAATCCCAGCAATTTTAGAGACTTACAAGTTATCGCATTAATATGATTAGTAAAAGTAAGTTTCGAGTCGAATAATACCCCTAAGTCTCGAATACAGTCAACATTTTCTAGTTTGGTGTTACATAGAGAGTATTCAAAATTTATTTTTGATTTTAATCTAGTAAATGATATAATTTTGCATTTATTTAAATTTAAGTACAATTTATTCGTTTCACACCATACTGAAAGAGAATTTAGGTTTTGCTGTAATATGTTGCAGTCATAAATGTTGGTTACTGATTTAAAGATTTTTAGATCATCTGCAAACAGCAAATATTCAATGTCATTAAATATTGTTGAAATGTCATTCACAAATAATAGAAATAGTATTGGTCCAAGATGCGATCCCTGTGGTACACCACTAGTAGCATGGAAACATTCTGATACATATGAATATATTTTTACCCTTTGCCTTCTTTCACTCAGATAGCTCGTTAACCAAGAAAGTATTTGTCCACCAAATCCTATTTTTCCCAATTTGGCAATTAATAAAGCATGTGAGACTTTGTCAAACGCCTTACTGAAGTCCGTGTAAACTGAATCTACTTGAGTTTTATTAACAAAAGATTTAATAATGTAATTTTCATACAAAACTAAATTTGTTAGGGTAGATCTATTTGAGATGAATCCGTGTTGGTACGGAGTTATTGTTTGTTTTAAAACAGGAGATATAGTATCGAGGACTAGTGATTCGAATAACTTAGGTATACAAGATTGTATGCAAATGGGTCTATAATTTTTTACATCATTATTGTCTCCATCTTTGAAGATCGGTGTTAAGAAACTTTCCTTCCATATATGTGGGAATATACCCGCTGATATGGATTTATTAAATATGATTAACAGGGGGAGAGATAGAACATCAACACAATTTTTTATAAATAGTGGAGGAATTCCGTCAGGTCCATGCCCTTTATTTACATCAAGTTTTTTAATCCCACTTATAATACTGGAAGTACTTATTGTGCAATTATTTATATTTAATGTGGTTTCAATGTTTGATGTTGCTGATGTGTGGTCGGTGTTTTTTGGTAACACAGGTACATAGACATTTTTAAAGATTTCCGCAAATAAATTAACAATCTCATCAAAATTATTACAAAATTTACCATTGTAGAACATAACATTAGGATAACTATTTTTATAAACTTTTAGGGATTTTGTATAATTCCAAAAGGTTTTAACATTTACTTTGATGGAAGACTCAACTTCTTTTATATAATTAGAGTAACACCATTTAGACAATACTTTACATTGAGATCTAAGCTGTGAGTAATTACTGTAATCGATACTGTTTTTTGTTTCTTTATATGTTTTGTGAGCAAGCTTTTTATTTTTTATAATTTCCTTTAAATCTTTCGAAACCCATTTTGGAAAAGAACTAGGAAATATTTCAACATATGGAACAAATTTGTTTACAGTGTCGTCAATAATACTATGAAATTTTTCAGTAATAACATCAATATCATCACAATTCAACAAAAAAAACCAATCGATGTACTTAAGATGTTCATTAATAGAAGCATAGTCAGCTTTATGAAAATTTCGTGAAAATGTATGATATTCATGCGGTTTGACATATTTGTACTTAATTCTTATAATCAAGGGTGGATGATGTGTATCAACAGAGAGTAAATATTCGTCTGCTGGTTCCACTTCCGTGAATTTATCACTTGAGAAAACAAGGTCAAGGATGCGATTATTGCAATTAAAGGTATAGTTTACTTGTGTCAAGCCAAGGAAAAAAGACATTTCGATTATTTGTGATGTTTGCGCGTAACATTCACTAAGTTCAGATCTTAGGATCGGTTAATTCCCTGTATTACATGGTTTGGCAAATAGTATATATAATTCTCTATATATTACTATTACTATTATATATATATATATAGCAATTATATAGCGAATAGTACTCTTCCAGAATTATATTGTTCGAGAATATTCACTGTCTATGTAACATAGTTATCTTGTGGATCAATCTTACTGCCAATAAAAATAATAATAAATGGTTACAAATTATGTTTAAAGTCCGCAACGGAGGGACCTAATACGTCCCTGTGCGCGGGGTGCCGCGGGCATAAGACAGGATTCATTGGGTGATCCACGAGAAAAGATCGCCCAAAATTAATTTAAAATTAGGTATAGTACCTTTGGATGATTGTTATATCTAGGTATGCAGTGTGTACATGGTGAGTAAAGGGAAATTGATCCCATGATATAGCGGCCAAGAAACGTTAAATTTCCGATAAGGACGGGTGAAAATACGAGGGAACGGGACATGATAATGGTAGATAGTGAAGAAACATCAACTATGATTAGGGGAGTACCCGATAGATTGTGGTTACGGTTGATCAAACGACAATATGGATTGAACTTAGAAATTAAATATTAAAAATTAATTATCGCGCTTACGAAGCGAATTTAAATCGTCCGAAGCCACCGAGTCCGCCCCAAAACATAGGTAGAGACAGCAACAGAAAAGGTGGAGTCAACTGACATTTCCAAGAGGGAATGTGTTTTTTTTTGCCAAACTGAATCTAAGGGACAAAGATTTGGGTATCAAGGAAAGTAGGATATTGAAAATCCTGGAAACACACGACTAAGGACCTTTGGCTGCTGGGAGGGGTATTAGAGGTAACGCGGAGTCAGAATTGAGGCAGTCGGTGTGGACGTCTACGGGGGTGCGAAATCCGCGTCGGTTGTTTTTTTGAGTGAAAGTTACCGTCGACTTAGAGTGTCCCAGTGGTTGAAAATTATAGTTTAACTTCAAGTGAAAGTGGTGTACGGGTAATTATACTCTTCGACATTGTTGATTGCTCACGTTAAAAGAAAAGGGGGGTACGGGTTTGATTTTATTTTATAAAGGGTAATTAATTTGGCATATTAGAACTTCGGAAATTACTGCGCTTTATTAAGTTGATTAGTCCGGCATATATAGAACTGATATTTGCAGATCTCCGGAAACTAGCTGTGCGTTATAAAGATACCTATTTTATGCTAAACACGCGGGAAATTGTTAATAAATCTTGTAAAAATACCTATCTTATGCTAAATACGCGAGGTCCTGTTAAAAGGGTTTTAACTCAGAGTACGGGTTTGATTTTATTTTATAAAGGTAATTAATCTGGCATATCGGAACTTCGGAAATCACTATGTTCTATAAAGTTAATTATTTTTGTCGTCTTACTAGGTTCACAGAATAATATTCGCAGAATTTCAGGAAACGGTAGAGTTCAAATTTAGTTAAATTTTCGTTTTACTAAGTATAGTATTGGCGGATCTCTGGAAACTAGCTGTGCGTTATAAAGATACCTATTTTATGCTAAACACGCGGGAAGTTGTTAAAAGATAAAGGAGTTGTTACTAACAGATTCGATTTTAAATAAGTCTTATAAAAATACCTATCTTTTGCTAAATACGCGAGGTCTCATTTTAATTTTTACATTTGTAAGGCATATAATATTTCGTTATATGAAATGTTTCGATTAGACCGGGTTTATTTTAGTTATTGAAAGAATATTTAGTTTATTTTAATAATTTTTTTGTTTATGTTTAATAGTAAGAGTCCGCTAAAATTATAGCGAATAAATTCTGGGATTAAAAATACGTCTAGTGAAAAATATATAGCTGATCTCGCGGGGTATCAGGTTCAGCCCATAATAATCTAGATTTTCATTTCGTTTAAAATTATATAGAGTAATTCCGTGAGAATCGGGGTTTATTTACAATTTCACAGATGTATAAATTCCATTATTCTAGAAAATTATATAAAATAATCTCGTGAGAATCGGGGTTTATTTACAATTTCACAGATGTATAAATTCCATTATTCTAGAAAATTATATAAAATAATCTCGTGAGAATCGGGACTTATTTACAATTTTACAGATGTATGAAATTTCATTATTCTAAAAAATTATATAAAATAATCTCGTGGGGGTCGGGGTTTATTTACGGTTTTACAGAAGTACAAGTTTCACTATTTTATAAAGTATATAAAATTGCTTCCGTTCGGCCCGGGTTATCTTATATTATATAGGAAAACATAGGTCCCGCGCTATTAAAACATATAAAAACGTTTCATGTGGCCGGGATTATTACGCGCGTTGGGGAAAGTCTATAAGGTAAAAATATGTTTAATTTGATTCGGGTTATTTTATATTTTATGAAAGATATTTGCCTCGCGGACTTAAACTATGAAAAAATGTTTCAATTAGTTCTGGTTATACTTTAGGAGTGATGTAAACTTCGCGGTTGTATAATTTGGGTTACTTTGTATTGTACGAAAACGTAAATCTCGCGTATAAAAACGCGTATAAAAAAAAAAGTATATCATGTATTCAAACATATAAAAACTTCTAGTACATTGTTTCGATAGACCGGGGTTGTATTATACTTATAAAGATGTTGTAGGGCCTCGTTATATTGAAAATATATAAAAACCGCCTGGGGCCGGGTCTTCTTATTTATAAACTATATAAGATTTCGTTACATTTAGTTATATAAAATGCTATCGTTCGGGAATTCGCGTTTCATTTTAAGCATATATAAATATAGGGTCCCGTTTTAAACAATGTTAGTGTTTCGTTTAGAATTCGCGCCTTCATTTAATAAATATGAAACATAGGTTTCGGTTAGAACTATTTTAAAATGTTTCGTTTAGAAATTCGCGTCTTGTATTATAACTGTGAAACTTATAATATTCGTGTTGAGCTAAACGTGTGAACATAGAAACACTTCAGTTTTGACCGCTATTTTGTTTACTATGCCTAGGACATTCTTGCGGTGTATTAGACTTGATGGTAAAATTTAAACTCTTACTCTGTTTAAAATATACGTAGTGTCTCCGCCTAGATTGGCTTCACGATATACTTTATGAAATTTGTAAGTTCCGCTGTCCTAAAATTATATAAAATTACCTTCGTTTAGATCGGGTTATATCATATTCCTCGTGGAACGCGTAAACCTCGTTGTCCTGAAACTAAATAAGGATGTTTCATCTAGACCGGGTTCATTTTACATTTTAGGAAGAATATAAACCCCGCGTCTTTCACTACATAAAATGGTTTCGGTAAGATTGGGGTTGTTTATACTTGTAAAAATTACAGAATCCCGTTATTGTTAAACTATTTTAAAATGATTTAAACTATATTAAAATTTGCCGGAGAGCAGATATCAAATATTCGAGATGATAATAAATTTATATTAAGAATAATATTAAGAATAAAACTAAATCGGCGGACCCTAAAAGTAATATGTATTGACCTTATCAAGATGTAGACTAGTGGGGTTTTATTATAGAAACAATTGACTGTTCTGTGGCGCCTACTTGTCCGCGGCATCCTCGATAAATGATAAAACAAGTGGACAAGTGGTCGCTTCGCGGGTTTGTTAAAACTTATAAATGCATGGAATCCTAGATTCAAAGCTTAATCCCGGTATTTCGGATAAATATAAGAATATGTAACATCGGAAAATAACGGGTAACGGTTTTATGGAAAATACCGGTGCGTATGATCATTAGAGTATGATCATTAGGATTAGAGTTTAGTTTCGGTGACCCGGGAAGTACGGATACGTAAGACGGAAATAAGGGCTATGTTGCAGTATTATTAAGATATATAAATACTTACAATTGTCGAGCTAGAGTCTAATTCCGGTATCTCGAGGAATATAAATTTAAATAAAAGGAAATAATGTCTAGTTTCGGTTTGATTAAAGTATATACACCGTATAGTTGTAGAGACTGGATACTAAGCCCCAGCTACGGAAACTTATAAACGCGTAATGGCAGGATCAAAGGTTAGGTCGCGATCTATAGTTAATTAGGGGCCTGTGAATCGTATGCGCGTGCAAGGCAAGTGTCCGCAATCCTTAGGTAAAAAGTGAGGTACATGAAGTGAAACTACGATGCACTGGACTGGATATAATCGGCGGCAGATGGGTAAGTCTTGTCATCCTCTTTCCGTTTTGAGATTATAACGATATATAAAGGTGGCGCACGATTAAGAAGAATGGTCTCGGGTTCGACACCCCAGACAGAGACGGAAGAAGCGCCGACAGTGAAAGCTACCGTAAACTTTAAATATATTTCTATCCACAGGTGTTTGCATATTGAATCCGTACTGACCATAATAGGGGCGAATTAATTTGCCAAATTAACCCTTCTCTGCATGTGTGTGAACTTCCAGGGATCGGGCGGCTCGTGTGCTCGACGCCGAACTTATTTACTTACTTCTATTTTTTTATTTAACCCGATCAGTGCCACTGCCGCGTAAACGCGCGAAACTTTGCATGTCCCGTCAGGCCAGTGCCGCGTTACCGCGCGGGAATTTTTCGACGTAAATACGCACAATGACAAACGAATTTTAACGCGTCACCAATTTTAGATCGTACTGGCATCTATGGACAGCGATCTTAAGCAGTTACCATATTTTTAAAACCACCAAATCTCGTAAAATTAACGATTTATTAAAATGTTTCATCTGACAGTTCTCAGAGTTCGCTAGGGTTACCGATTGCAAAGTTTTTTGCGGATAAATGGGGAATCCTACAATACTTCAGTTTTAAACCGTGCGTTTGCTTGATTTTGTTCCCGATTATTGTCAATTTTCGTCGGTTTTTTTCGCCGTTTTCGTGTTTTTAATGCATTCTGAGTGAATATAACTATCTTTTGCGTTTATAAAATTAATTTTTTATCATTATTTTAGCGAGATTCGACTGATTTTTTGTTTCTCTGTTTTTCAGTACTTCAGTTTGATTTTGTTCACGATTATTTAAAATATCCGTTGGTTTATTTCGCCGTTTTTCTGTATATAGTGCATTGTGAGTGAGTATATCTATCTAAGGTGTCTATAAAATTAATTTTTTCTTTGTGTACACGTTGTGTTCAAATAATTGTGTTACTTTTCTCTCTTTATTTTAGCGAGATTCGCGTGACTTTTTAGTTTCTCTGTTTTTTTGTAAAACATTTTTTATATTTCTTTTTGTGACATTACAATGGCTGATTTTACGTATGATGATGATGAGATTGTTGGACAAACCGCCGAATCTGATGATAGTGATGGGGAATTCGAATTGCCAGAGTTTTTTGAGCCGGACGAAAATGAAAATGATGTGCCTGACGAAATAGAAAATATTGCCTCTACTAGTCACGTCGATAGTAGACCATTATTTCATTGGGATAGCGATCCATTCGTGCCTCAAAAGTATGATTTTGATTCATCTCGGTCGGGCGCAAAATTGGCCACCAGTGAAGGCATGCGGGAAGCTGATTTTTTTAAAATATTTGTTTCTATGGCATTAGTTGAACACATTGTAAACGAAACCAACCGACAACAACAATATATAAAAAATAGAAGCTCTTCTGTAACCAATCGATTGCAACAATGGACCGATACGACCGTCGATGAAATTTACGTTTTTATAGGCGTTTGTTTATTGATGGCTCGCAATTCAAGAAATACTATACAGGAACACTGGTCCACTGACATACTTTTGCACTCACCTATTTTCTCAGACATAATGCCAAGAAACAGATTCCAAATTTTGTTACGAATGCTTCACTTTTGCAACAATGAAGAACAACAGCCGGGTGATAGAATTTTTAAAATAAAGGTAATACTTGACATGGTAACTGACAAATTTAAGGAAAAAATGTACCCATATGCGAATATCTGCATAGATGAAAGTCTGTTACTATTCAAAGGCCGCCTTTTATTCAAACAATATATTCCAAAAAAAGCCAGTCGTTTCGGAATAAAATTTTTTGTAATATGTGATTGTACTACAGGATACGTCCTTAATTTAATAATGTATACCGGAGCTACCACAATTTACAACCTCGTCGAAGAACTTGGCAAATCTGGAAGCATCGTTATGACTTTAATGCAGCCGCATTTAAATCGTGGTCATACTTTGTTTGTGGATAATTGGTATACCAGCCCTTTGTTATTTCAAAAATTATTTGAAAATGGAACGAACGCGTGCGGAACTGTTAGGAAAAATAGAAAAAATATGCCGAAGTTCCAAAAAAAACTGAAAAAGGGTGAAGTGGAAGCATACCATACGGAGACAATGGCCGCTCAGGCTTGGAAAGACAAAAGAGAAGTGGTAATGCTTACAACTCTCCACCCAACTACACTTGTGGAAACAGGAAAATCACATTACCATACTCATGAGCCCATAGTAAAACCGCAGAGTGTCATTGAATATAATAAGAATATGGGCGGTGTGGACATGTGTGATATGATGTTATCATCGGTTCATTCGTCAAGAAAGACGACAAGGTGGTATAAAAATTTTTTTTTCACCTTGTTGATCTTTGTCTTATAAATGCGCATGTTATGCACAGTGAAATTACTGGGAAACGCGTGCCCTTGGCCACATTTCAATTAGACGTCATTCGCCAACTTTTTAATGAACACAGACAAAGTACGGACCCAAAACCAGGATCGTCTAGGAAAAGAAAGTCAGAGTTGCCTTCAAGACTAACAGAAAGACATTTTATTGGGAAGTGTCCACCAACAAATAAAAAAAGTCCAATGAAAAGGTGTATAGTGTGTTGGGCCAAAAACGTAAGACGGGAATCCAGATACATGTGCAAACAATGTCAAGTAGGGCTATGTGTTGAACCGTGTTTCGAAATATACCACACGCAGGAAGACTACACAGGATAGTAAATGTGTAACATTAAAAAATAAGTTAAAAAACAAAAAAAAGTGAAATTGTGACAACCCTGTTGTATATTTTGTGGAATGAATTTATTTTGATTTTAATTCAAAAAACTCCATCATAAATTCGGAAAACATAATTCTTTGGTAAGTCCTTACACTTTATCATCATTTTATGTCTATTTTTATTGTTTTTTATTTACTTTATTTTACGAAAAAATGTCTGGCCTATAGGTGTCCCTCATAGAAAATATGGCTGGCAGTTAAAAGGTTAATTGATTGAGTGATTGAATAATTAATTAATTAATTAGGTATTTATTTGTCTATTCATATATATATATTTATTTATTTGTGTATTTATTTATTTTTCATTCATTAATTTATTCATCTATTTATAAATTATTTATTTATCTATTTATTTATTTAATTGATTGATTGATTGATTAGTTAGTTAATTATATATTTATTTATTCATTTATTTGTTTGATTGACTGATTTATTGATTAATTAATAATATTTATATATTTATTTATTCATTTATAATATTTATTTATTTATTTATTCATTTGTTTAATTACTTATTAATTTATTAATTGATTAATTTATTAATTAATTAATTTATTTATTTATCAATTTATTTATTTATATATTTATTTATTTACGTACTCATACGACTGTGCATCGTCGGGGGGGGGGGGGATAGTCAGATCAGCATCACCACCGTCATCATCACCGAATGCCGTGTCCCAACTATATACCACGCGCCAAATTACATCACCGTCACTGAACGCCGCGTTCCGATTACACACTACTCGCTATGTTACGTCGTCGCCACCGATCGCCGCGTTCCAGTTATATATAGTCAGGAGGCGTTTCGATAGAATCATCATCATCATCATCATTAGCAGTGTCCCGGTTATATATAGTCAGGAGGCGTTTCGATAGCATCATCATCATCATCTTCATTAGCGGTGTTCCAGTCATATATAGCCAGGAGGCGTTCCGATAGTATCATCATCATCACTAGCGGTATTTCAGATATATACCGTCGGGAGACGTTGCGATAGTATCATCATCATCATCATCATCATCATTATCATAGCAGTGTCCCAGTTATATATCGTCAGGAGGTGTTTCAATAGTATCATCATCATCATCATCATTAGCAGTGTCCCAACTGGTCCCAATGATGCTATTGAAACGTCTCCTGACAATATATAACTATATATTGTCAGGAGACGTTTCAATAGCATCATCATCATCACCATCATTAGCAGTGTCCTAGTTGTATATAGTCAGGAGGCGTTTCGATAGTATCATCATCAACATCATCATTAGCGGTGTCCCAGTTATATATCGTCAGGAGACGTTTCGATAGTATCATCAACATCATCATCATAGCAGTGTCCCAGTTATATATCGTCAGGAGGTGTTTCAATAGCATCATCATCATCACCATCATTAGCAGTGTCCCAGTTGTATATAGTCAGGAGGCGTTTCGATAGTATCATCATCAACATCATCATCATTAGCGGTGTTCAGCTATATATCGTCAGGAGTCGTTACGATAGTATCATCATCATCATTAGCGGTGTTTCGGCTATATATAGTCAGGAGACGTTACGATAGTATCATCATCATCATCATCATCACTAGCGGTGGTTCAGCTATATATCGTCAGGAGGCGTTTCGATAGTATCATCAACATCATCATTATTAGCAGTGTCCCAGTTATATATCGTCAGGAGACGTTTCAATAGTATCATCATCATCATCATCATTAGCGGTGTCCCAGTCATATATAGTCAGGAGGCGTTCCGATAGTATCATCATCATCATTAGCGGTGTCTCAGATCTATATCGTCAGGAAACGTTACGATAGTATCATCATCATCATCATCATCACTAGCGGTGGTTCAGCTAAATATCATCAGGTGACGTTTCGATAGTGACAACATCATCTTCATCAGTGATGGCAGGGTTCCAGTTACACATCAGTCGGAGATAATTAGGCAGATCCCATCATCATCGATGGCAGGATTCTAGCTGTACACCATTTGGAGAAAATACACCGACATCCCTGGCCAGGGGCTAGGCATATCCCTACTGTCCAGATCCACCTTTCCATCTACTAATACGAGGGGTCATGGCCTCGTGAAACCACATGGCAACCAACCATTACAAGTATTTATTTATGTATTGTATATGTAAGTATATGTATGTATATTATATTTTATTAGTATGTATCTATTCGTACGTAGTGTATGAGGGGGCTCTTCACGGGTGGCACAACACCCGTGCGGATGTCTTCCCTCGTCTG
The DNA here is from genome assembly GCA_016648135.1 of Agrypnia vestita. Classification (NCBI taxonomy): domain Eukaryota; kingdom Metazoa; phylum Arthropoda; class Insecta; order Trichoptera; family Phryganeidae; genus Agrypnia; species Agrypnia vestita. The sequence continues at coordinate 16,051 of JADDOH010002023.1, read as the reverse complement.
GAATGGATTGAACGTATTGATGCATATCAGATTATAATAAGTACTACCTGGGAGGGTGGTTGCAGTCACTGTAGTGTCGCGAATGGCCAATGGGCTGCAGTTGCTCACAGGCGAGGGTTGGGGAGCCTAGGAAACTCCCCTTCCCCACTCGCATATTTTTGACTTGACAGGTGGCCCGGGACCATCTTTACAGTAGCTTCAGTATATATACCGTAGTTTAACTTAGTTTAACCTGGAGGAGTTGGAATTCGGGGGGCAAACTGGCTCTGAGCCCGGACGCCAGACACTGACGCGAGGGATGGTGCGGTACTTTGCACAGAAGAGGCCCAACATGAAAAGGCGCATCCAGGCTCAGGTCAACGTATCCGGAACTCGTGTCGGGAGAAGGAAGATGGGATCAGTCACCGATGAGCCTTTGGGTACGGAGGGGCCGAATTTAAAGCAAACACATTTTCGCGTACACATACATTTATACATACCTCCCACACCCCCTTTATCCATTAGAACCCAACGTACCACTAGAATGAGACATAGGGCCAGATACAGGTGACGGAACTTAGGCCGGCTAGTAAATAAACGTAACAATGTAATTGATATAAAAATAATGCAGAGTCAATATAAAAGATCGTAAGGAATAAGCACAGCGAGATAACGGCGGAAGATAAAATTATTAATCAGCGAGGGCGTCGAAGACGGAATCATCCATAGGAGCGGCTACGAAGGACTCGAGGGCTTTCAGGGGATCTATGTACTCTATATGTGCATGCGCATGTGATAACGGCACGTCACTAACCTTTCCAGTGGATGGCGGTCGATCCCATACAGGTAGGACAATGGGGGATCGAGCGGAGAGGGCGTGGGAGCAGAGGATCGCGCACTCTGGAAGCGCAGCTACACCAGATGCAGTGGTTTCAGTCCGTAGGAATGATAGGTAAATAATATAGGGCCACGGAACATAGTATGTTTAGCAATTGCACCGTAGGGCTTAATTGACGTGCTAGGTAGTTTTGTTTGCGTTTTCCATGAACATTCACGAACTTCATACCCCAGTATTAAATTTAAGTAAAGCTTGCGTTAGGGTTACCACTAAACCAATTCATCCCCTATAGTTCGAAACAAAAAATTACACAACGTGAACTGGGGAGGTCTTGAATAAAGCGAGGGTGTTTGGAAATACTACGTTAAAAACCGTAGAGCCTTCACCCGATGTAGATAGATAGCTTGTTTGCCTTTAACAAGGCGTAAACTCAGTTAGGAGTAGGATCGAGCTGAAAGGCGAAGAAGAGGATCCATCACACAAGTATGCTTGCGTTCTCCCCCACCTTGGTGGAAATATTCGCATTCGTATTCACCGAATAGTAGGCGTAACATTCGTATTCGTGAAGGTAGTATTCATTGCATCAAGGTTATTATATTTACAAGTATGTTCAAGTTCCCCCACCTTGGTGGAAATATTCGCATTCGTATTCACCGAATAGTGGGCCTGACATTCGTATTCGTGAAAGTAGTATTCGTTGCATCAAGGTTATTATATTTACAAGTATGTTCAAGTTCCCCCCACCTTGGTGGAAATATTCGCATTCGTATTCACCGAATAGTAGGCCTGATATTCGTATTCGTGAAAGTAGTATTCGTTGCATCACTCTCAATAATAAAATCATATAGATAAATAATTACGGTAACTCATAAAAATATGATATTACTCATATTAAACGAATAAAACAAAACAATCTATCATATAAGTAAATAACGCGATTACGGAAGACCAAAGGTTAACTACCCCTGAACAAACCGCGAACTGCCCACAATAATGGAAAATGTTGTAGAAAACATTTCAAATATCTAATATTGAATGAATAAAAACAATGTCATATGAATAACTATCACGGCTACGGAAGACCGAAGGTCAACTACCCCTGATCTAACCGCAAACGACCCACAATAATGGAATATGTTGTAAAAAACATTTCAAATATCTAATATTGAATGAATAAAAACAATGTCATATGAATAACTATCGCGATTAAGGAAGACCGAAGGTTAACTACCCCTGAACAAACCCTTCCCCATAAATACGTACGTCTGACAATCACTATAAAATGCACCATGCATTATTAAAAGTCGTAGCAATATATCGAAAGATAATTATTATTACAGTCATGTTTGAGTTCGATAGATGGCGGTAGTATAACAATTTTTATTCATATGCCAGGCTGACCTGTAAATAATATCTTGTATTCGAAGCAGAAAACCCTTTCTAGAATTAATAAATGCGGCTTAATCTAAATAGATACAATATATACAATTCGAAATACGTCTTTATAAGAACTTGATAGGAACAAATCGTGTTTAAAACGATTGCCCAATGATATGCAATACAAACATGTACCTTGTCCAATAATCTGACATCCGTGTTTTAATAAAATAAATATAAAATCCAGATTCATTTTTAAAATATATTATTTGTAGGAAACTTCTCGCACGATCTGAATTTATATCACACTGACAATCGAGATATCAAAACCACATAAATACTCCGATCTCAATTATCCCTAAAATAATACAAATCATATAGAAATCCGTGTATTCAATCGCCAGTATAGATAACATAGCATTCTTTTGCATAAAGATACATCCGCCCTGAAGAATCTCTCGTACATTCCGAACCTCGCGACATTAAATATACATAATTATTCTGAATTTCAAAATCCCACAAACAAACACGAAACACTTCCTCTCTCAAAACGAGCAAATACCACCGCCTGTGCAGCCTTTCGCTTTCCTTCCATCGAGAATGCTGCTCGTTAGTACAAAATTTCCGCGATCATTAGCTGAAGACCGGCTGTATCTAAATTAATTATTTCTATACAATATATACAATTCGAAACACGTCTTTATAAGAACTTGATAGGAACAAATCGTGTTTAAAACGATTGCCTAATGATACGCAATACAAACATGTAACGAGTTCAAATAAACCACACATTCATGTTTTAATAAAATAAATATAAAATCCAGATGCATTTTTAAAATAAATTATTTGGAGGAAATTTCTCGTACGATTTGAATTTATATCACGCTTACAATCGTGATATCAAAAACACATAATTAAATTCTCGTACTAATTGAAACAAGATCAGACAAGCAACCGCGACATTGAATACGCACAACTCCTCCGAATCTCACTTACCTACTCCCTAAATAATACAGCCCGATAGTAAAAATAATTAACCGTAATAGAAAATATAAATGTGTTCCCCAGCTGAAGACCGGCTGTATCTAAATTAATTATTTCTATACAATATGTACGATTCGAAATACGTTTTTATTAGAACTTGATAGGAATAAATCGTGTTTAAAACGTTTGCCCAATGATACTCAATACAAACATGTACATTGCCCAATAACCTCACATCCGTGTTTTAATAAAATAAATATAAAATCCAGATGCATTTTTAAAATATATTATTTGTAGGAAATTTCTCGTACGATCTGAACCCATATCACACTGACAATCGTGATATCAAAACCCCATAAATACTCCGATCCCAATTATTCCCAAAACAATACAAATCATATAGAAATCCGTGTTTTCAGTCGGCAGCACAGATAACATAAAATTCCTTTGCATATTTGAAAGTTACATAAGTATTATGAAAGAACGCCCGCTGGATTATCACAGCCGCAAAACTATGAATTACCATTTATTAAATCTGATGAGCGCATAGTAATATAAGGTTCCGAATATAATACACATAAAAGGCAATAGAAACAAATAATATTGGAAATGCTTATCTGTTCACTGTTCCAATTCTCCTTTGAATTATTATCAACCTCCGGCTTTTCCTCGGTCCAGTTAAATTATCTTCCTTATTTCGGACTCTCCTCGACAAAGCCTCGGCCGACCTCCAAGCTGAAAACTCAAGTGCCGCTCTCCAATTTGTATCGCTAAAAACTAGTCCCTATCTCCCGCCATTTTTGATTCCAACTTGCGTGTAAAAGTCAAAGTCTAACTCTCAGAACCATTCTCATTGGTCAGATTCACGGCGAACGCCCGCGTCTCGTGATTCGTCCGTTTCAGTTAAGATAAAGGTAAAGCACGCGTCACACGCGCGGCATACCTCTACGTTTCACGAACAATAAAGCTTGTCCGCACCTACTTACTCGGCAAACATATAATCACAGAATATTTAACGGGTTGTGAAGCTTCTCTTTATTATAAACTTTAGCAGATAGATATTTTCGTATAATTTTTCAGCAATGTCCATTTGAATAGGCCAATATCGTTACAGGCTGATGTGATGGACCCTGCAATGGGATCCGAAACGTCGGCCCGAAAGGTCGTAACAACACGGCATAATACCCCAGTAAACACAAACTTGAAGATTCTGAGTGGCCGTGAAAACCTAAGAACATTTTTTTAAAAAACTTTTTTCAAACATTTTTATTTTTAAAATTTTTTGAAAAATTTTTTTTAAACCAAACCGAACTGACATGTAAAAGTACTATCATTTTTGATGGGTTATGGCTAGTTCGATTATAAAAACCATTACCTTAAAAAGAAGTCAACAAGTCAACTTTTCTGGAGTACCTACGTGGAAAGTAAGATTCAACCAGATCTACTAAAATATTTCTAAGATTTTTATCAAAATGGTTTAGATTAGACTAGTTGTATTGAAGTATCAATCCTATATACAGGATGGATAGCTTTTAAAGATGACAATTCTGTTCAGCAGTTAGGAAGAGTACAGTCATCGAATGAATTGAATTCTTCTAATACACTTTCTCAAAAAGTAGGTATCCTCAATGAGACTCAGTTGTCCTTTGATGCATCAACCATTGATTTAAATTCAACTACAACAGTGGATCCAATAAGTAATGTTCTGCACAAAGTACCATGTATATATATTTGACCTCTCTGGCCGACGTTTCGGATCTCATTTCAGGGTCCATCATCAGGCCTGATGATGGACCCTTGCAATAAGATCCGTAATGTCGGCCAGAGAGGTCAGATACACATAAGAGAAAACTACAAGCAGAAAATTCTTTCTTATCTTTTCAAATTAATCTGTCCGGGTATTGTGTGGCATTAAGTCACCTCATTCTTTATCTATAGGCACGACAAGATCATAATTATAATAAAATTCATAATTTTCCTGTAGTTACTTACCTATCTTGTTTTATTTTTATTCTCAATATTAAAAACTAAAGTGGCCAGAGCTGGCACAATGACATGGCCAAAACTAGATCAAAAGTGGCCAGAACTGGCACATATTTTACGTTTATGTTTCTATTTTAAATTATAATTAAATTTTATATATTTTTTTTTCTACATTTTCAAAAGAGTAATGAATGTGCTATGAGGGGAAATTTAAAAAAATCGTTTCTGACTATTTTTGAGTTCGTAGTGATGCACAGATGGCAAAAAATACCTTTAAGAGGCCAAAGCTGGCCCCTCAACCCTATACAACCCTATTGAGTTGATCACATTATTGAATGCACTAAATTTTATTATATTTAATGTTAGAATATTTTCGTGAACATCTCCACTATTATTATTAATTTTTAAGGAATTACATTCACTCTTTTTATTTATTAAAGTAAAAAAGTTTATACGTCTTATAAAACATAAATTGAAATAAGACTACCTGATCAATTGAAAAATATTTTTTATTGATAAAAGATAATCATTAATAAAAAGAAAATACTTTATATGAACCACTATTAATTGAAAGATCAATACTATTTATTGAATGGTCCCTTCGCCAAGATACAAAGTTTAAGAAAAATATTGATTATTCAATATACAGGATTATTTGGAAAAAATTAATAACCTCGCATGACTATACTCCTGCTTTGATTATGAGTCGAAAATTTTCAAGCAGCCGTGACCTAACATCAATAGTTACGGAGTTATGCAATATCAAAGTTTTCATTTTTTTTTCAATATTAGTGACTTATTAAAAAAAAAAGGTTGAACTATCTTTACAGTAACTTATATCGATTACGAAAAATTCATTCGTTTCAATACAAGTTAAATAAAATGATAAAATCCCAGCAGAAATGGGAAGGTTTTTATTATTTTATTTGACTTGTATTAAAGGGAATGAATTTTTCATATTCGATATACATAATTTGCTGTAATGATAGTCTATCGTTTTACAACGTTACGTTACGTTTTAAAGCAGTATCTTGCGAGGTTATTTATATTTTAAAAATAACCCTATATAGTGGTTATATACAAATTTTAATTTTTATTAATAATAATAATATTACCGCAAAGTTATTTTGCTATTATTCAAGAACTTGACGATAATCGTTGGAACATAATTAAAATAACTTACAGCAAAAATTAAAAATTCATTCGCTTTTATACAAATCAAATTAAATGATGAAAAGCCTTACAAAATAATTATAATATGTATTTAAAAATTCCTGCAGAAATTCCAATTGGATTTGGAAGGATTTTATTATTCTATTTGACTTGTAGGTATTAAAGCAAATGAATTTTTAATATTCGATATAAGTTACTTTACTGATGTTCCAGTGTTTTGCAAAAAGTCAGTCAGAAATATTGAAAAAAAAATGCACATTTTTAATTCGCTCATCTCAATAACTATACATATTAAGACATTGTTGTTTGAATATTGTCAACTCATAATTTAGGAAGGAATTTGCCTGTTAAGTGTTGTGGACTGTCTATTTTAAACCCTGTATAAAGCCTATAAAATTGAGCAAATTTACTTACTTACTATCACACCGTTTCGTAGCGGGGATATGCATAGAGGATAGAGCGCCACACTTCTCTGCGCATACAAGCTCGACGTTTATTGAGGCGATTGACGGAACCATCCTTCAGTATCTAGTTAATCTGGTCATGCCACGTTTTCCGCGGCCGTCATCTCTTTCTGGTGCCGTCAACTCTTGCGTCATACATATTTCTTATCATTCTTTGCTCATTCATTCGCTCAACATGCCGAAACCATCTGAGCGATCCTTTTTTCATATTATCTTCAATTCTAAGATCAGCTATACATTCTTTCCTAACATCTTCCTTCTTAACTATATCATAAATGGATTTGTTTGATAATTTATTAATTGATTAAATAATTGAGATAATGTCGTTGTAGAAAGATATATCTTTTTTAAATAAATGGAATTTGATCATTAAATTTTGATTTGATGCGTCAACTCTTGCGTCATACATTTTTCTTATCATTCTTTGCTCATTCATTCGCTCAACATGCCGAAACCATCTGAGCGATCCTTTTTTCATATTATCTTCAATTCTAAGATCAGCTATACATTCTTTCCTAACATCTTCCTTCTTAACTATATCATAAATGGATTTGTTTGATAATTTATTAATTGATTAAATAATTGAGATAATGTCGTTGTAGAAAGACATATGTTTTTTAAATAAATGGAATTTGATCGTTGAATTTTGATTCGATGGCTTATAAAAGTGTGATACGAAATACAAAGAGAAAAATTTCCCTGCATTTTCGAACGATCGCCTCAAGGCACTGCAAAATGAAAAACAAAATAAAAAATTATTATAAAATATTCGTTACGTTAGTTTTGGTTTGTTTATCTTAGCTATTGAATTTGATATCATTGTCGGAATAATTTTAGATAAATTACAGTTATGGAAATTGGCTTTCATTTCTATTCGGTTACCTCGAGATATTCCATGTATTGTGGCGCGCTGGCCGCCCGTATCAGGTTTCTGACTTTTAGCACAGCCAATATTATTCCCAGCATCCCCGGTCCGGATGATGAGGGATCGGATTTCTCCTCTTCCCATCACATGGCGAGTGATTTGGCACGACGGCCAAGGGCTCTAAGGCTTAAGTGGGCACCCAAGAAAAGGTTGGAGCGCAAATAAGGGGGACCCGAATCTAAAAGGTCGCGAGAAAAATGAAAATGATTTAACAGAGGGAAAAAAATTCGTGCGTGTGCGCGGTGGAAGTTATTATTCTCCAAACAAAAACTCTCTTAAAAAAAGTAACCCATAAAAACCAAGTTTTTATTATACTCCCTTTCTTTGTAAAATATAACAACAATTAAAGACGAATTAAAACATACAACATAACACTAAACTTACAGTAATTTAATATATTTCTAAAATGTCAGATGTTTTGAGCTTTGATAAGACTCTTCATGCTTTGAAGATTAAATTCTAAAAACATTTGTCAGGCAATTTAGATTTTCGACATTCGTAGTGAAGTACCTATTATGAATGCCGACGGAGTAATTCAAATTTAGAAAATATTCCGCGACGTTATCAGGCAGCTATGCTAGTAATCGAACTTTTATAATGATTCCAATTTGAAAAAAACCAATAAAATTTCTAAAAATCCGAAACTATACTATAATTATTAATTTTTTTTAACGAGAATTTGATAGATCACGGGAAAAGGGTCAAAAATCGATCCAAAGTTATTGTTGACGGCAAGCAAGCAGACGCCACGAGTTAATATAAAGGGAGTAAAAACAATCGAAACTTGTTCTATGGTTTTTAAAATTTTAATATTTATTTTAATTGAATACAAATTAAATTTGAAAAAAAAATCGAAAAAAAAAAAGATCTTGAACTCGCATGAACATCGCAAACAGACTCTGTTATGACTTCAATAAGGCGTCGTTATTGAGACGTTGTTCCTTTTCAAAAAACGAATGCATTGTCAAAAAAAAGAACCTACCCACTACCATGTTTTATCGATTTTTGGCTTAAAACGGTTCCGTATTCAAAAATTTCGAAACCCTACAACTTTGACAGCCGCATTGAATATTGAATGAGTGAATGTGTTTTTTGTTTTAAAAACGAATATCTATCATTTTCGTCATAGTAAAAAATATAAATTCCATGTATTTTATTTGGGCCACAACTTAACAAAATTTCTTGAAAGCTTGTATTTAATTTTTTACTTACACTTATTTTGCACCCGTATTACCTGTTATCTGCCAAAATCCCCCGAACTCAAATGTCATGATATCAAAATCTTCTTACCTACTTTAGTGTACATCTCGGACGTCACAGGACTATATTCCTGCCTTGATTATGAGTCGAAAATGTTCAAGCTATCATGACCTAATATCAATAGTTATGGAGATATGCGACCTCAAAGTTTGCATTTTTTCTCAATATTTCTGACTTATTTTTTGTAAAACATTGGACTATCATTACAGTAACTTATATCAAATATGAAAAATTGATTAGGTCATGATAGCTTGAACATTTTCGACTTATAATCAAGGCAGGAGTATAGTACTGCGAGGTTATTAATGTTTTACAAATAACCCTGTATAGAGAAAAACCTCCCTGCTTCTTGCGGTTAGTGTTATTTAAAAAAATTCCACAGTAAACGAGATAAATATAACCAATATCCGGTAACCAAACCATGTATCAAAAGACAAAATGAAGTAAAAAAAAGATATCAATAGTGATATAAAATACTATTTTCCAACCTCCCCTCGATACGCAGGTACTTCTTACTTACTTTTAACAGGCACTGTTCATAATTCGGACGTTTAATCAATGTTTGGGCGTTTAATTATACTTTTAGTTTTAGGAATTCTGTAATAAATTGTACGGAAGCTTTTCCGGAAACGGGGAAGGGTTTCGCGGAAACGTACCAAAAGACGTAATCATATATTATTGCGTACACACACATATTATGCTCAAGATAGCGGCGAAACGAAGAGGGAGAGAATGATTTGCGCGTTGATACCAGCGAATTTTCACGGAGAAGGTATTATTTAATAAAATTCAATACATGTGATAAGCTAACCAGTTGGATGGGGGCCAACAGTATTCACTTGTTTTTGAATATAATACACATTTCCACCGCAAACCCGGTCGGTTCCGAATAAAGCCATATTCAAATTTATTCATTCGCCTGCTATTGGCGAGGTGTGGCCGTGCCGCAGTGTTTTTTAAATTTGAAACACATCGGCAATAACAAAAAATTGACAATCGAGCCGAACGTACCGTTCGATTCAAATAATTCACAAATAAAAAAGTAACCCATAAAAACCAAGTTTTTATTATACTCCCTTTCTTTGTAAAATATAACAACAATTAAAGACGAATTGCGGAATTGCAAGATTATTATATAAAATAATGTAGATATATGTATATTATTAATAAAAGAAAAAAATTGTGAATATCTTTAATCTAATCCAAATTTATTTAAATAATATCCACACACATGGAAATAAAAACAATGTTTTTTTAAGTTCTACCTTTTTACAAACTTACCTCTGAAACAATAAATTCAACAATATTGATGAAAATATAAATAAAAATTAAATAGATCTAAAATCTAGCCCTGTATTCAATAAACTCCTAATTTCAATATATTTGTTTACCAATAATTTTTTTATTAATTTTATTTCATATTTATTTTATGGATTAATTGTATGTCTACTCTAAAGAAAATATAGCGATAGCCAAAACAGTTCGACATCAAAGTAATTAACATATACACAAAGTCAGTTATTTGTTTAAAGTACAGAGTAATTTATCATAAACACATTTTAAATCTTTCGAGCCTTTTTGGGCGCTATCCAAATATGCGATACAGACAAAATATTTTTAAATCTAAAGAAAACAAAACCGAAGGAATGTTAATGAAATTTTGCAGTTGATTTAACAAAGTTACATTGATTGAATCTGAAAATCTCTGCATATTGACTACAAGCTTTTATCTAAAGTTTTAAATACGAATGTTAATCGTTTTACATGTATTTAAAAAAAAAATTAGTTAACTTGAAACGTGAAAAAATATAAAAGAAAACAAAATACATATTATTGAATAGCTTGTTGGTGTAGTGATGCACTGTAATGTATAATGTGGTGTAACGTTGCTCGCCTAGTGATCTGGTGGTCGGTGGTTCGAGCCCCATTCCAGGACACCAGCAAGTTAGTCCTATTTTCATAGCACAGGCTTTTGTTTGAGAGTTTTGAGTTTGAGTTTTGAGTTTGAGTTTGAGAGGTTTGAGAATACTTAGAATATTGATGAGATATTTTGCACGTGTTCACATCTCTCTTTTTTAATGTACTAGATGCAATGCTTGGTTGTGTGGTGGTCATGAAGCTTGCCTGGTGATCTGGTGGTCGGTGGTTCGAGTCCCACTCCAGGACATTAGCAAGTTAGTCATATTTTCATAGCACAGGCTTTTGGCTTAGTTTGAGTTGAGTTGAGATGCGAACACGTATACCGTGTTCGCATCTCTATTTTTTTTATAAAAAAAGGGTATGTGGACTTTTAGGTATAAAAATATTTTTTTAACTAATTAACCATCACGCGTTTCCAAGCAGGGGTTGGGGTTTTCTATTTTGCTACACCATTTCCGCTTTGACCATATTCGTACATATTCTCACGCACGCTCTACAGTTGTTGAAGATTTTAGCGGGGTCATTCTTCAATATTTCTTTATCTGATCATGCCTACCTTTGACGCTCGCTTAATATATTTTATTAGGCATCCTTTCCTCGCTCTTACGTTTCACATGACATTACATCTTGGTGATCCTTTCTATATTCTGTATACCGAGCTAAAAGCCAGCATTAAATTTACTTCCACTATGTTCATTCCTATTTTAAAGACAGATAACTATTGGCCATAATACAATTCACGCCACTATTTACCATATCTCCTCACCATATCCTTCTTGAATCTTGCTGTCTCTATTAAATATACTCCCTCAGACTTCTGGCAAAAATTATAATTAATTAGTTTTGGATTTCACAACTTTATAGTATTTGAATATTTGTACGTACGATGAGCTAATAAAATACGTGTATGTATTTTTAGGCAGGGCTAAGCTGAATATTTTAACATTAAAAATGATCGAGGCATGGTAAAATATAAATATTTGGTAAAAAAAAGTTTAAATTCTCGATTGTATTAATTTTCCATGTCAAATGATAATTTTACGATGTAATTTATTAGTGAAGTTTGTAATTTATTGGTGAAAATACGATACAGCATTGCGTTGTGCCTGATCATGCGATTTTGTTTGGAGTCGGCTGAAACCATCCGTGAAATTGCCCTCGTAGATAGTCTATCTATATTCCAAAGCGTCCGTCATGTCTTCAATAATTTAAATGCGAAACGCTGCAACGCTGCAAAGTAACACTTACAAGAAAAATGTAATTCCGAGAAAGACCGGGCTTGGACTATAAAGATTAGCCTTATGGGATGGTTCACGCGAAACACGAGTAAAGGCGCGAGGGTGGCGGGCGGAGGGGTGGGAACTGGAGGGCTGCGAGGGGGTGATATCATTTGCGAGACCTTTGGAGTTGGTGCTACGTGATCGTTGCATGTCTAGCCTTATTAAAAGTAAAAGCTCACTCCGAATTAACGTCCTCCGAAGGAATTTCTTATCTTTCTCTTTGAAAGCTTTTAGTTTTAAATTGCGAGATAAATGACCGCGGGACGTCCATCAATCTAAGCTTAAAGTAAAGCTTAGAATATTTGGAGCGTGTTTTAGGTGAATTTACACAGAAATACTACCTCTTGCGGGGTCTCACGTTCATAAAGTTCGTTATATCTCATATATCTATAAGCCAAATATTCGGCCCTCTTGCTATCTGCTGCCTGGTACGCTATCTAGTTTAAAAATAGCGACGGTAGAATACTTTAAAAATAATTTATTACATTAATATTGGACATACAGAAAAAAAGGAAAAACATCAGTTATCAGTTACACCTGATGATGAGAGTTACTGCTCCTCTCAAAATAATAGAAGTGATAGCAGTGGCGTGCAGCGCATACAAGCAAAAAGCTGTGCATCAGTAAAGATTCTGGGAAAAAATATTAATTTAATAATCCTTATCTTAAGAAAAAATCGGTTTAAAATTCTAGCCGTAATTCGTCCTTAGGCTAGATATTTTATTTCCGAAGTATCCAACTTCATGTCAGTTCATAATTTATCTCACTTGTTTGCGCTCAACAAATTTGTTTCATAGACCTAAGAAGAAGTTGAGAAAAAACTCGTCCTGAACTATTTATTTTGATTCATCTTTGTGTCAGCGAGTTTTTTGTAGTAGACAAGAATAGCGCGTTTCGTAGAATAGCGTGTTTCTTCAAAAAGTCCAATATCACTTGCAGAAATGACATTTTTTACAAATTCCACACAAAACTTTTTTTGTGAATTCTATTTCTCTTTTCTATGATGAATTCCATCTGTCAAATCATAATAATATGATCTCCATATTATGTTGAGTACGTTTGTAATTTTCTTTTATCATTTTAAATGAATTACTGAGTTCATTATTATCATTAATTTAACAGAAAAAATTCAATCCCTTTCTATTAACATGAATAAGTTTATGGTAATTTATTAAGAAACGTCGTAAAATGTCGGATTATGAACATTTAATATTCAATATGAAAATGTTTATTTACGACGACATTGCTATCGATGATATCATAAAATGTTTGATTTATTTTTGTGAAAAGAAACGTAAATCTGAAATCAGTCTTATTCCCGATTTAATTATATATAAATCGTCATAAAATTTTTTGCCGTATTACCTACCTATATATTTATTTATAAAATCCTTGTTTACAATACTTCGTTTATAGTGCAGTTATTTTTCTGGATTAAAACTACCCAGTATAGTTCATTACATACAGTTTAAAAAATACAAACTACGTATATACCCATATAGGTATATGCGTATATATATTTTTTAAATATATATCGTTGGTCACAGCATAACCTAAGTTTATACCCACTGCACGCCACTGAGTGATAGTGTGTGTCTCAGAAAGACGTGTACCGGGGAATGTTGCATTTCAGCCAGGGCGGAGGAGCTCCACAGGGGTAGATACGATGCAAACATTTTTTTTTCAAAAATTTTCCGAAAAAATAATAATTTATGAACCTTAATAAATATAATAAAAAATTAATATAACTAATGTCCTACCCGAATTTCAGTGTAACCCCTTAGGGGATTTTTTAATACAATTATTAATTTTCTGAGCACAGGCAGGTCGTCACAGTGGCAATCAAAAGTTTTCAGGTAAACAAGAGTTTTGAAAAAGGTTAAGTAATGGAAGGAGGAGAGAGTGTTTTCATTATTCCCTTTTTGTGTGCATTCGGTGCACAGAGTCTCGTTAGCGCACAGAATCTTAAAGGAAAACGCCCGGATTACGAGTTGGAGGATACACAAAAGGCGGTGCACAAAAATAAACTGGAGAAGTAATTAGAAGTCAGAGGAGCAGTAAAAACATAAATTGAGATATACGCCCAGTTTGCATTTTTTTAGCGTAAAGGAATTTTATCTAATAAGGTAAATTATTGAAGTCTTACAGAGACGAACCTATTTATATTGCTAACGGGTATCGAAGTCTTTGTGGGGTGGTCCAACGTTCACAAATTCCACCGTTAGAAAATCCACACATTATTAAATTTTGTATGTTGTATATATGTTCTAAATGAGTTTCTTACATGTATCCGAATACACTATGCTAGAGACATCTACAGTCCTTACTCTGATATACATAGATTTCGCAGCTGGTAATGATTCCTCTATATTTGTGGAAATGGAATATTCTTTTTAATTAATATATGATATTCTACCGAATTATTTAACATTTACACTAGAATACGACCGAATTTTTTTTAAAATACTTTAATTCCTTTAATACACCAATATATATTGGTTTCTTATTTATTTATAGCAATTGATGTCTTTGAATTTTAATTATAAGGCTGTCAACAGTGACTACATTGAGTTTCAAAAGATCAAGCCATGATCAGTGATTATAATTCTTGTGAATTTTTTTTTAAATTCAATTTAATGTAATAGATATACCTACTCATATATCTCTCATGTGAATAAAAATAACAATTTGTATTTTATGAAGCTGTAATGTGAATGTAAAAGAAAATTGATATAAAATGATTTTTTTTTAAATATTGATAGCCTAATTTATGATCATTTCACTAAATTAATATAAAGCGTAAGAACTTTTAAATGTATTATTAATTATATTTCGAAAGAAATGTTACCTAATGGAAAAAATCCATGCACTTTCTTCAACCATGATCGGGAAACCTCGAAACTAATCGTTACCGACACGTAAAGATGTAAATAGAATATAATAATTAATTATGATAGATTGTAGATGTCTCATTGAGACGAAGCTGTTTATATGTAGAAAGGCATGGTATTATGGTCTTTATTGGGTATTCACAGGGCTTAAGACCAGTCATGGCTGACTTAATTGATCACTTTACACAATTCAACGTTTTATCAAATTTTGAAAGGTGTGTACAGGGTTATTTGGAAAACATTAATAACCTCACAGGACTATATTCCTGCCTTGAGTGTGAGTCGAAAATGTTTAAGCTATTATGATCTAATATCAATAGTTATGGAGATATGCGATATCAAAGTTTGCATTTAAAAAAAAATATTTCTTACATATTTATTTACAAAACGTTGAAATATCATTACAGTATTTTATATCGGTTACGAAAATAAAATTAATAAAGGTTAAATAAAATAATAAAAACCTTGAAAAAATTCCAATTGGAATTTGAAGATTTTTATTATTTTATTTGACTTGTATCAAAGGGAATGAGTTTTTTATATTCGATATAAGTTACTGTAATGATAGTCCAACGTTTTACAAAAAAATAAGTCAGAAATATTGAAATAGGAACAAATGCAAACTTTGATGTCGCATATCTCCATAACTATTGATATTAGGTTATGATAGCTTGAACATTTTCGACTCATAATCAAGGCAGAAATATATTCCTGCGAGGTTATTAATGTTTTCGAAATAACCCTGTTTATATTATTCATGCACCTTTTTTGCTTCTTATTTGAGTCATTATTATTTGCGTTATCTGGTAGTGCTAGTGATGGATATTGTCACTTGGAGAATTTTGTTTTGAATAATGATTAATACCCATGGCATAGTAATGGATGCATTTATTAGTTTGAAGTTTCATTAAATTGAAATATTATAAAAAAATCTAAATATTGAAAAAATCTAGTAAATTCTTTCATTATACTTATGT
>JADDOH010002022.1:0-26954 GCA_016648135.1 Agrypnia vestita | reverse complement strand
GAAATTTTGCACGCAGACTCGTGTGGACGTTCAAGAATCAAATTTTCGTTAAAAAAATTTAATGATTATAGTATAATTTTGGATTTTTAGATATTTTAATAGTTTTTTAACATTGGAATCATTACATAAATGTTTGATTACTACCGTCGGCGGCGGCCCGATAACGTCGCGGAATATTTTCTAAATTTTGCATTACTATATATAATTATATTTATTATTCATTATATTAATTAGTATGTATAATTATATTAATTACGATATATAATTATATTAATTACTATATATAATTACTATAGTATAATAGGTACTTCACTATGAATTTCAAAAATTTATGACAATTGGTTAACAGAGATAGAGAATTTTGACATAGATATTTGTCTAGACATGTTTCATTTTCAGTCAATCAATTATTTAATTACATGATGGTAAACTTAATTTACAAAGAAAGGGAGTAAAATAAAAACATGGTTTTTATGGGTTACTTTTTTTAAGCTAAATATCTAAAAAAATAATCAGAAGTTTAAAATTGAAATAAAATAAAATTAATCCCAGGACTTGAAGATAAGATTGCAGCATTATTTTATTAAATGTTTTAGTCGATCGGTATCTACTTATATCTATAGTCGATATGAATTAAGGTGTAATTGAGTACTTAACAGGTGAATGATTTTTATTATGAAGGGCTAATTGCCATGTTACCTTTGATACATGTATAGTAAAAGTCCGTTAATTAGAACAAAGGGGATCCAAAAATAACTTTTCCCTATAAATTCTACCTTTAATTCTAAAATACGTGAAATGCGTACATCGTATCAATTATTGACGTATTATATATGTATAGTATATAGACACGTTATTCCCATACTAGCCGGCTTTCATATTTATGTAGCAAATATTCCATTGAAGTATACAACAAATCACATAATCACGTAAAAATCAGGTAATTGAAGTCACGGTGCCTAAAATAACATACTCATTCTTACAATAGTGTACGATACTCTGTTCCTTTTTCCCCGGGACTTTTTTTCGGCGTACACGCAGTGTTTGTGAAATAAGTGTGTTGTAAATATAATTTAGCAACTATTTCAAAACACGAATCTTCACTACATTCCTGGCTTTGTAGATGGGTAAGTATACACTAGGAAATGCAATCTCGCGAAATCAATAATATCAATCTCGCATACAATCAATTAAATTTTAATAATTATTTTAATTTCAAAAGTTATAAAATGGTACCTACTTGCTTTTTGCTATACTTACTTGTTGTTAAAGATAAATAAAAAGGAAAATAATTTTAATATCACTGTATTTCAAAGGGTAATTAAAGTTTTTTTAAGAAATAATCAACATAATAAGCAATACGTATAAAAGAGGGGGCGACCGCGGAAAACGTGGCATGACCAGATCAACCAGATACTGGAAGATGGTCCCGTTAGAAGGCTCAACAACCGGCGAGCTTGCATGCGAAGATGTATGAATGTGGCTGAGGCGAGATTTGTATGTCAGGACAGAAGAGTGTGGCGCTCTATCCTCTCTGCCTACCCCCAGGGGAAACAGCGTGATGGTAAGTAAGTAAGCAATCATAATCAACATCAACAATGAAGTTACTTTAAAAAAATAATATGTTTGACTTTTATGCTTGCTTTTGAAAGTAACTTCGTAAGAAGCACTGATTGCTGCATCATTGAGTTGTCTCATATGAGAGGCTGTACCTAGGTATAATATGTTCCGCACTGGGAAAGAATTCGGCCGCATTTTGTCGTACACTCACACATATTTCCGGTCGCGGGGGATATGCGATATATCGATAGCCCGCACATGCAAATTGCGTCTTTAAGATAAACACCGCTAAAACACAAATCGTTTGAGGATGTCGCGAGTCTTATTTCATTATTGCAAAAGAAGTCGATTATTATTTCGGATGGACACGTGCAAGTTAGCTCCATTTAAATAATAAATGTGAATATAATTTTGTGGCTCGGACTAAAACAAAAGCCTTTTAATCCTGTAGGTCGTATGAGACGTTCGGCCCTTTTTTATGACTAAATTATACTTTTATCCAGTAGCTAAAATTTTAACAGCTCAAGTCTATTTTTAGACCTCATGTTTTAGCGGATGTATAAATACAAGTAGGTACATTCGCAGAGTGATCATCGTTGCCGAGTGGTTTGCTTGAGATGTAGGTACATATTTATTTCTTTGTGAGTTCAAATTAAAAGGTTTCAAACGTTCAAAGGTTTCAAACGTACGTACGAAGTATCATTACAGTAACTTATATCGATTACATAAAAAACATTCGTTTCAATAAAAGTTTAATAAAATAACAAAAACCCTGCAAAATATTGGAATGTTTCGCCCATTAGATGGAAGATTTTTATTATACTATTTGACTTGTATTAAAGGTAATGAATTTTTCGTATTAGATATAAGTTACTGTAATGATATTCCAACGTTTTGCAAAAATATTTTTTTTGACTCATAATCATAGCAGGAATCTACCTGTAAAATATTGTGGACCAGTTCTGTTACATTCTATATACCTACATTATCAAATGTGCGTGATTATAACCCTAATATATATCTAGTCTAGATATATTATATTATCAATGATTATGTTTACTTGCAAATGTAAAATCTACCTCATTAAACGTGCGATATCTGATCTGTATATTTGTTTTATTTACCTACATGATACCTGAAAAAACAATAAAAATTTCCAAGTATTTATTACAGTAGGTAGATAAAAAATCCCGATATATTATGTCCACTGTACTCTTTTGTCTTCCTGTCCTTTATGTACCTAGTAAATAATTAGGCACAGCTCATATGTGAGGTTGTCTGTTTGATAATTGATACGTAAGAGGAGAATGCAGTATTTTATTAGAGATTGAAAGGAAGGTACATTTTGCTGAAGTTAAATGTGTGTAAAAAATAACGAGGAAATCTGCCGATTTCAATATTTGTATTTTGGAAATTTGCAGTAGTACCATACTTTATCTAAATTTTAGAATAATAGTTTTTGTGTAAATGTGTAAATTTATATCAAAGTGAAAAAATAGTAGTAGAAAAAATAGAACATGCGTGACATATGTGACGATAAGTTTCGTCACAGGTAAAATATTCAAAATTGAAATAAATAAAATATACCTTCAAAGTAAAAGAAGTTCACTTGACAAAGAATATACTGGGCTTACATCCGGTTAAAACTCGACATTTCAATTCTTAACCTTTTCTTTGAATTTTTATTGAATAAAATAATTTTAATTTCTATATTTTGTACAATTTACAGCCATTTCAATTCTTAACCTTTACTTTGAATTTTTATTGAATAAACTAACTTTAGTTTCAGCATAACAAAAATTGTGTTCCGTTATTTCCTCGACAGCAGTACCACGACCCAAAGTAGAGAAATTCTAGTGAACTCGATGCAACCAGAGATCTCATAGAGTAACGCTCCCGATTGAGCTCAGGGTGAGAACATTACCCATTCTGCTCCATTCCCTTCTTCCAAATTCTTGCCGCGAGGCTGCCGGAACGTGTCAGTAGAGGTCCGAAGCTGTAAATCAGCTTCGAGAAGTTCCATCGGAACGGGCGTCTCCGTGCACGCAACCTTCGCGGTACAAGAAGAACGGAAGTGGGAAAGCAGAGATAGAAGGACGGTAAACATACCGACCTTAAGAGGAAACCATACTAACATCTACATTTTTATTTTTTTATTTTATCATTTCTCATATCATCCTTACACATAATATAGATATGGGCAAACTTCTTGAAATTCTTTGGCGTAGTGGGGGAATGCGCAGAAGACAAAATTTGGGTCTCGTCGGTGGAATGGTACATGCGCAAACTTCCTCCCACTACGCCGTCAAATTTCAAGATGTTTGCCCATATCTATACGTATGATATGTTCGAGAGGGTTCTAACTATCAAAAAAAGTTTAATGTCTACATTAGCGATATATTATCCTGAAACGCCTAATTTGATAAATGAAGACATAGACACGCTCACTTCTGCTTGTGAATTGCTCTCATATTTTAAAGACGTAACAGAAGAAATGAGCTCAGAAAAAAATATCACGATTTCTGAAATAATATTATTATCAAATGCACTAAATGATACGTGCAAGTATTTCGCCCGCTACACGTACTAGTGACCCGGTAGCGGCATCCCCAGAGAGCATAAAATAATAAATCTTCCTTCGGCATCCCGCACAAAAAGTGTAATTGGTAAAAGCGGCAACGTCGCGTGTCGCACTGTTTACGAGGAGTTGCGATAGTTAGGAAAATGTAAATAAAATTATGTATATCATGGGACGCCCGATAATTGATAATGTGGATTGGAGTCCAAATTGATTACACTACGCTTGTTAATATACGAATATTTGTATATCAGTAAAATGTAAAAATTTCAGAAAAATAAGTTGCAAAGGACTTATAGTATTGCCTTAGTGACTAATATTCGATGTGAAAATAAGTGAAATTTTAGTGGAACTGGTGGACGTCACAATAATGCAAAATAAAAGGACGCACAATAGGTAGCGTGATGTATATATATATATATATATAAAAATCAATAATATTTGTTTGTTCATATTTTGTGCGCTGCCATACCTGATAAACATTAACAGAGTTGGTTGATAAATATTCTCTCTTTATAATAACTGCGATAAATAGTGGAAAAAAATCAGACAAGTATATTGTGACCCATATCAGGAGATAAGTCTTGAAAATACCTTCATGGTTTCATCTTTGATTTCTACAAGAAGCGAAAGGTACTCGAGATATACATATTTTTGCTAAAATTGAAAAATTCACAAAGTGTGCGGAGTGAGCAATACACAGTTTGCATTGCGCAGACGCCGCCCGACCAGTACGAAATACACGGGACCCGTGAAACAGCCGCCGAGTGTTTGGAGCCCAAAACACTGTTAAAATAATATTAGTTTGCTCCACAAAATTAATTCATTTTTACCATGCAGTATTGCTTGACAGCCATCGCTCGCTCAACAAGTAGCACACAGGGTACGTGAAACGACCGACAAGATAAAGGAGCAGTGTCGGCGTCTTACATATTAACTCTATTAAGGCAACATAAAAACTGGCCGATCTAACAGTACGTTATATTCACATCGCAAAAATGAAAAAATCTTACAAAAACAAATGGCTCCGAAAGAGTAGCCGACCGGCAGAGACAGGGAAAGCGCGCGGAGAAAAAAGATGCAGGCGCCGCAAATCCGACCGAGAACGAGTCGTCGGAAGAATAGTCTATAAAGTCAGTGCTACAAATATTAAATTCTAAAATGGACATTATTTATGGAATCAAAAAATAACTTGACGAAATACCCAAATCCACCAAATTTTTTTCAAAAAAATATGATGATCTCCTCAAGGCTCAAAAAAGCACAGAAGACAAACAAAAAGTTGGAACAAAAAGAAAAATAATTGAAATTGTGGGAACAACAAAATGCGAAAACGAAAATGTTAAAAAATTATCAAAAAATTATCTGACAAAATTGGAGTAATATATGAAGACATCGAGGACGTGTGGAGAATACATTTTATTGAGAAATATATACAAAGTAAGAAGCCGGATAGTCGGCGCTCTTTGCCGAATAGTCAGCGCTCTTTGCCGAATAGTCGCCGACTACAAAAGTGGCCGGATAGTCGGCTTTATTGACTAGTCGCCGACTAATCGGCACATCCCTAGAAAATATTAATTAAACGAGAAGGAGAAAACAACAAAGCCATACAAATAAAAAATGAAGAAGATATAAGAAAATACTAAGAAGTAAATTAAATGTGAAATAATTTCAGTTATAAAAAAGATGGTGGTGTAATTTTTTATTTTTTTTCTTAAAAATATTATTTTATTATTTACAATTATTTTTTTCTTAAAAGTATAATTCTGTTCTTAAAAATACTAAAAAAGACCACAGTGAATTGTGAAAAGTTTTTATATAATAGTTTTAGAGTATCTATATTATAAAGTAAGAGTAAAAATTAAAATATACATATAAATAATCAAATGAAATGCTTGCGTTCAAACTGTTTGTACAGTTTTGCAAGAATGTAAAAATTAGATGGCAACAATAATTTTAAAAAATAAAAAAATTCCAAGCAAAACTGTACAGTTCGACCGATCTGAACCAGATTTGGCATACTTATTCTTTAGGGCCCGGCGGGTAACAAAGACGCCATTTCCCATCTCCCCCTCTACCCCTCCCCCTCCTGATATATTTTCCATGCAAATCTGTACCATTCAACAGATCTGAACAGAATTTTACATATTTATTCTTTAAGACCCGGCGGGTGACATAGGTGACATTTCCCCCCTCCCCTTTACCCCACCCCTTCCCCCTTATCTGACTCAAATTTAGCATACTTATTCTTTAAGACCCAGTGGGTAACATAGGTGACATTTACCCCCTCCTACTTTACCCCACCCCCTCCCCGTGATATCTACACCATTTGACTGATCTGACTCAAATTTCACGTACTTATTCTTTAGGACCCGACATGGTGGCATTTACCCCCTCCCCCCTATATATTTTCCATACAAATCTGTAACGTTCGACCGATCTGAACCAAATTTGGCATACTTATTCTTTAGGACCCGGCGGATAACAAAGGCGACATTCCCCCCTCCCCTTTCCTCTGATATATTTTCCATGCAAATCTGTACCGTTCGACCGATCTGAACCAAATTTTGCATACTTATTCTTCAAGACCCGGTGGGTGACAGGTGACATTTTCTCCCTCCCCCTTTACCCCGCCCCTTCCCCATGATATATTTTCTTTACAAATTTACCCCCTCCTACTTTACCCCACCCCCACTTCCACATAATATTTTCAGTATAAATCTACATCATTTGAACGATCTGACTTTTGACATTTGATATTTTCCCTTCCCCTTTAAACCACCCTCTTCCCTTGGTGCAACGCTGGTACAAACAGCTAGCAGTTAATAAAAATAAGGTTTCAAGAAGTTTACAACAATGATATTACAAAATAATCTTTGAAATCAATGAATGAAAATTACAATATTTTATTAGGTGGCATATTGTGATTATTTGATTTATAATTCCCTCAGTTATCATTATAGTAACTGAATAATATTATGTACCATAACTATTTTGTACCACGTTAACTATTATTTTATAGTCATCTTTTTTAAATTTAATAATGTTTCAGTACACGTAGATTGACAACCCACTGATCATTATTTACAGCCAGCGGCACTTAAGGGGGGAATCTACTTTACAAGTTGAAAAATATAACTTTTTTTTGCTTTAATCCATATTACTACTCTCCGAGAATATACTTGTTAAGTTATAGAGTGAAATTCTAAATATTTCTCTAGTTATATCGGAAAGTGGACATTTGTCGGGTAGGTAATGGGCCTTTACAATTAACGTGCAGGTAAAAGCTAACAAATGTTTAGGCAGGCACATGCAAAATTCTAACGAGTGTTTTAGTTCTATAATTAATTTGGATTGCGTTTAAATTGCAGTTTAAAAATTGCCTTTTTTATTGCTGCAGTTGTCTACAAGGAAAGAAACATTTTACAAATAATGCAGTTGCTGCAAATAAACATTGGTCAATAATGCAATATATTAACCAATAGGTAAAACAAATAGTCATGAATTAGACAAATGAAACAAGAACGGTGCTTACTATGCAACATAAAGGAGACACGTACAACTCGTAGACTTAATGCAACAAAATTAATTTTATGAAGAAAAGGAAGGCTTGTTGTTATAGATCTGATATAGCAGATTTACTTAAGTTATCAATAAATATTACTTTTTTGTATTTACAACTTCAAATGCGATGGTGGGAAAGATAGAGAGAAAACTATTCGACCGATCGGTTCCGTCTATAGTTTTTCTAGTATTTAAATAATTATCAACTGTTCTATGTGAATAAAAAAACTTTAAAAAAACTAGTTTAATAATAATAAAATTTGTCGTAAATAAGTCAAAATTTTGGGGCAAAAATCATTACTTTTCTTTAAAATCCCATAATTTTTACAATTTTCTTAATTTTTTTAGTTTATTTGTGACAATATTATATAAACTTTACAAAAAGAATTGTTTTTTTTTGTTTTAGACAATAATTGGAGCCTCCAATTTTCCCGCCAATTGACAACTCCGATTACGAGGCACAACATTAATGTCTAAAATATGTTGTCAACATTTTTTTTAAATGAAAAAAATATTTTTTTTGTTTAAAAGTGTAATAAACCATCCATAAAGTTTCAGAAATATCGGCTTTATATTTTATTTTTCAAAAATGTTAAAAATTCATCTATTTTTCAGCATCCTAAAGTAGATTCCCCCCTTAATTCTGTTCATTTCCTTCCATTTCAGATCTAATTTCTTTATAGAAATTCTTGTGGAAAGTGACTTAAAATATTTCTTAACTTTACCATGTTAAATTTTATTTTCTGTTTAGGTGTGGAAGAACTGGGAGAGAAAGAAAAGGCCAGGTAGTCATTTTAGTCACTGAAGGAAAAGAACACCAGGTACGTATTTTTTTAAACTATAATTAAATCACTGGGTGTACATATTAAAAATGATTAATGTCCTTTTTCATAAATGAGAATTTCTATAATGTAGATATATCTCTTATGGTGGTCTAATGATGAGTTTATCTCGATTATGACATGCATTTCTCTTTTAAATTTGTTTTATAAAATGGCCTATTGTTACACGATTAAGAACGCCTTTATGACCAGGCTCAATATTTGGACCCTGCTGACCACCAAGCAAGGAATACATATTATTTTCATAACTCAAACTCATTGATTTAATTTTAAAATAATAATAGTGTGATGATTTGAAGTTCATATACATATACACATTATCTTTATACCATTTAAAGAATAGCAGTTAAGTTAAATTTGTTAAATTAAGTTAAATTCGCTACTAGGCCTCTGGGCGGACATACTAGCTGCCGCGCGGCTTTAAGTGGCCGCTACGGGGATATTAGTGCCCAATATGCAAGTGTCTATTACATACACTAATGTCTGCATCGTGTGGCCACTGAGCGGCTATTAGTGTATGCGATTAACATTCACCCATTGTGTGCAGCTTTTCATATGATTTCATTATTTTTTTAAGCTTTCAATGGTAAAATCACGCACTGCATTTTTAAAGCAATCATAATATAGATTATTATACAGGATGTAACAGAGCTAGTCCACAACACTTAACAGGTAGTTATGGGTCAAAAATGTCCAAGCAACAATATCCTAATATCAATAGTTATGGAGATAAGCAACTTCAAAGGTGTTTTTTTTTTCAATAATTCTGACTTTTTTCTGTAAAATGGAACGTCATTAAATTAACTTATATTTAATATAAAAAATTCATTCTCTTTAACACATGTCAAATAAAATAAATAATAAGTCAAATATTGAAGAAGAAAAAATGCAAACCGTGAAGTCGCATAACTGTTGATATTAGGACATTGCTATTTGAACGCTTTCGACTCATACTTTAGGTAATTAAGGAATCTACCTGTATTTTTTTTTAATTTTATTTACGTTTCAACAGACCAAGAGGCTCAATTACAAAAGCAAATCACATCACAAAACACCCAGGCTTGAGTAAATGACATAGATTAATTGTGACCTCACCGGAAATGGATCCCGAAACCCTCGGTGTGAGATGTCACTGGGCTACGAGGGCCACCAAGAGTATTGTATTGTGGACTAGCTCTGTTACCCTGTACATTAATAGTATACGTGTCACATTTGTTTCAGACGTTACGAGAATGTATAATGCAGAGGGATTCTCTCAACAAAAGAGTTTTGCAGAGTAAAGAATTAGCAAAAAATTTGTACGGCGCCAGCCCAAGAATGATTCCTAACAATCTAAATCCTAAATGTCAAAAAATGTTTATAACGGTCATTAAAAAAAAAGAAGAAGAGGAGAAACCACAAAATTCTAAAAAGGTTACTATTTTTACTTGAAAGAAAAAAGCCATTGTGATGAATTTGGAGGTGATTGTTTTCAATTAGTGTATATTATAGATATCTCACAGAGACGAAACTGTATTAATTATGGGAAAGTAGGTATAGAAGTCATTTGGGTGTACACAGGACTTATGACCTGTCTTTTTATGGTTGGCTTAAGTGATCACTTTACACAATTGTAACATTCGCCATTTCCACCCATGATAGAATATACCATGCTTATTAATTTTTTGGAAGTTGTATATATGTTCAAATTGCGTGGAAAGCTTTCATATATGACTTGTAAGCGCCTTTTCCATGCGGCCTGTACAAAGCCATTTTCATTCCCCTAAATCCCCACAGATGTCGCTAATGAGAAAATCTACATTGATTTTTTACGGAATTTTGAGAGCAATATACTTTATTGTGTGTAATGAAATTCATGGCTATAATGGCTTTGTACAGGCCGCATGGAAAAGGCGCTTACAACTCATATATGAAAGCTTTCCACGCAATTTGAACATATATACAACTTCCAAAAAATTAATAAGCATGGTATATTCTATCATGGGTGGAAATGGCGAATGTTACAATTGTGTAAAGTGATCACTTAAGCCAACCATAAAAAGACAGGTCATAAGTCCTGTGTACACCCAAATGACTTCTATACCTACTTTCCCATAATTAATACAGTTTCGTCTCTGTGAGATATCTATAATATACACTAATTGATTAATAATGTCTCTGTGACATAAAATCCAGCACTGTTCTGAAAGATTTGAACAAACTCAAAATATTCTGAAGTGATTGTTTTCATCTCTTTTGTTAATTTAGCGTCACTTATGAATTTCTTTATTTTTTGAAAATTAGAAATGTTAAAAAAATTAATTCAATAAAGTTCCACACAAAAAATGTATTAAAATAAAATAGATTTTGTTTTCCTATTAAAGATTTTGACGACGATGCAAATGATCCGTTATTTTTGCATGTAAAGCGCATCCCTCTTAGTCTCTTAGTGTCATTGTGTTAATAATGTATTTTGTTTGCACTTTTCTCTATGAAAATACATATCTAACACAAATATAATTTCTTTATCCGCTTTGTTTATTTTCCAATGGAATTTCTTGAAGAATTTAGAATTATGCAATTATTTAATAATTGTTTGCTGTAATTTGCAGGTCCAAAGCAAAATCAAGGACATGCTATCAAAACAAATCGGGAGTGATGGAAAGTTTATGGCACCACTGGAGCATTCTACACAAAATGTACATCTGTCGAATGATGAATTTCTGTCTATGTATCCAGATGGAATGCCAATATTTAATTTTTTCCCGCAAAGTGAGGAATGTTGGACCAATGCAAAGAGTAAGTTAAATTGGTTACCGTTTGCATTCCTTTTCTCCAATTATTTTCCCATTCCATTCCATCCAAGTTTCATATTCATATCATCCTGCCTCCTTGTATACATCGTGTTGTACTTTGAAAGCATATTGAAAATGAAACGAAAGTACAGAATCGATCTTCAGCTTTGTCTTCATGCCTTCCAAAACACATTTCTAGAATCTATTTTGTATTACTCAACAACAAATATTACAAAAATTATCTCTAGAATTTAACCAAATATCTTGCTTTTCATCGTCGGTATATGGGGTATCTCGTAGCTAGTAGCAATAACTTCGGGGGAGTTGTCTTCATTCAATTTTAAATAAAAAATATTATTTACACTTTAGGTGAAATGTCAACAGTCAACCCTTTCTACTCCAATGTTGAGTGTCGCCTAACATTCATTTTGTTCTACCAACTTCAATGTCGAGTAACATTCAATATTGTCTCATACGTACGTACGTCTCTTTTCAGACAAGTTTGAAATAGACAAAAAAAATTACAATAAAAAAATTTTAACCCGACGTGAATGAGATGAGAAATTGTTACACCAGCTATAAGGTGGATATGAGATACCCGAAACTTTACTGCCGAATTTTTGATACTTTAATTGTATATTAAGTTTTCTTTTACTTGAGATATTAGCAATAGTGTATATTCAACAAGATGAGTAAATGATATACTACGTTTAACTTTAAAAACTTCTCAGGTATGACATACCCGACCTCACTCACGCCGGGTTAAACACAATTAAAAGACATATTCCAGAACAGCATAAATACACTCTGTGGTATACACTGCTGCTATGGTCTTGCTGAGGGCTCCCAAAGCAAATTGTCTCGATGTTTCCCTCCCTTTATTTATTTACAACTAGGGCACAAAAATTCTGATGTGTGCTCAAATGGAAAAATAAAGAATGAGAGAAAAGTAATATGCTATTTTTGCGAAACAAGTGATCTACATTTAAAAAAAAAACTAAAACTTAAAACAACGCAATTTGGTCTGGAGTTTGTGGAATAAAAACAAAAAAACTAGATAAGCTTTTTTTTCAATATTTCTTACTTATCTTTGGGAAAACGTTATACTATCATGAAAGTAATTTCTATTGAATATTTAATATTTACTCACTTTGATACAAGTTAAATAAAATGATTATAACCGTGCAAATAAATCTATTTCAAATTTCTGCACGGCTTTCATCATTTTATTTGATTTGTATCAAAGTGAATAAATTTTTAATATTCAATATAAATTACTTTCGTGATACTCCAATGTTTTCCAGAAGATAACTCAGAAACATTGAAAAAAAATACAAACTTTGATGTCACTTATCTTCTTTACTGTTGATCTATCACACAAAATGCTGCTATTAGCTACAGGACATTCTGTAGCTACCTATGTCTAAATATAATTAATTCCATGAGTACTGAAAGCACTTTATCAAAAATTAAATTTTCTTACATAGGTAGGTATGTATTTAGTTTCATACGATAGTTAAAATAAATACTCTTTCCTTTAACAGTTAAATTGAGGAAACCTTCCATGGAGAAATATGTACATATTGAACTATATTTTTAAGTAATTATGTCTCAAACATTTAAATGTATTGCTTTCATCCTTCATTTTTTGCAAACCAAATTATTTAAAATGAATTGGAAAAGCAATTTCCGAAAAGGTAGTGTGAGAAAAATCTTATTTTTTATTATGAAATCCCTGGGAGAGGCAAAATGTTTTAGTTCTCTTACAACTTAAGGGATTGTGACTAGCCGATGTGCCATTGGGTGAAAGGCTGAATTTTTATTAGAAATTGGATGTGTTGTGGATGGTAATGTCAGTGTAAGTGGGTTTGCGATATGTATCAAAATTTATTTTATTATTAACTACTAATATTGTCAAGTCTAAAAAATTGAAGGATGAATTAATACCTACTTCTAATGTAAATGTAATTTGGGTGTGGAGGGAATTAATGTGGGTAAAGAAACTATGTATCAAGTTGGCGCTCTGTACCAGTCCAAATGAAAAAAATGTCATCAACATATCTTTTCCATAGGAACACATTTTTACTAGAGTCTGATCAAGTGATAAAATTTCATTTTCTAAATTATCCATAAATATGTCAGCAATAAGAGGGCTCAAAGCGTTCTGTCTCTTGTCTTAATTTGTCTCTTTCTTTTCCATATATTTGTCCATTTTTTCATTCTTGTGTAATTTTATATTTTGTCTCTTTCATATGTACTTGTATATTTTGTCTCTCTTTTTTGTCTATGTAATTTATATTTTGTCTCCTTCAATATGTTATATATGTGCATTTCTTTGTATTTATTGTTTAGTTCTTAGTAGTGCCCTGATGAAGCATGAGTAAAGCGAAACCGGTTGACTTATTAACTAATAAATAGTGGTTTTATACTATGTTAATGTGTTTAATTTATTTAAAATAAATTTTATTTACATTTAATCGTACAATTTTTTAATGTGTGTAATTAAATTATTTTTTTGTTTTATTTATAATATGCGTAATTAATTGATAAAAAAAATTATAGGTGCCATATTGAGTGTAACTGCGGGTGAAAATATACAGAAGTCGGATAATAAACCTAAATTAAATGTTGCTGAATGGATGGAATGGCAAAGAAATTTGCAATATTCTGTTGTAATCCATCATTCGTCAGATACCCAAATTTTGTCTGAATTATTGCAATATGCCGACACTAAAAGATTTAACATTCCGCCAAATACACAAAATCCTAGTGAGTTTTTAATTATTTTATGTACATATTTTTATATTATTTGGCACTCATCCGTATTCTGAACTAAGCAATATTGCTATTTCCTGTATCTTGACAGTTATTGTATAACATTGTGACGCCGTTTTTTTGATGTTTTATGTTTGACAGGTTTGAAAATAATGAATTCAATCAATTAGAAAGCTCTTTATTCATAATTGTGAATAACTTAAGGTTTGTTTACGCGTTTGAGCTTTCTGATTGATTGAATTCATTAATTTCAAACGTGTCAGACTTAAAATGTCGAAATTGGCGGCAATACAATGTTATACACACCTGTCAAGATTGGGATAAAGATCTGACATGAATAGGACAGAATATGTACTTGAGAATATGTGAGATGAATTTGGCACTAATATATACTGGATGAAACAGAGCTAGTCCACAATACTTTACGAGTAGATTCCTGTCTAAATTATGAGTCGAAAATGTTCAAGCAACAATATCCTAATATCAATAGTTATGGAAATAAGCGACATCAAATTTTTGATTTTTTTTTTTAAATTTCTGCCTTATTTCCAGTTAACATTGGACTATCATTAAAGTAACTTATATTAAATTTTTAAAAGTTTAATAAAATGATCAAAACCTTGCAGAAATTATTTGCAAGGTTTTAATAATCTTATTTGACTTGTATTAAATCTAATTAATGTTTAATACTCCACATATGCTACTTTAATGATTTGTTTAACATTTTACAGAAAATATTGAAAAAAGTCAGAAACATTGAAAAAAAAAAATTTAATGTTGCTTATTTCCATTGATGCTATGTTGATATTAGGATATTGTTGCTTGAACATTTTCAACTCATCTATTTATCATTCGGGAATCTACCTGTAAAGTATTGTGGACTTGCTCTATTATCCCTATATATTTTACATATATATATATATCTATTACACCTATCTATTACTCTATTACACCCTGTATATTATGTATAATACAGAATTAATATGAAAATGATACAAAGAATTTATAATGTTTATTTATTTATTGTTTTAGGTTTTGATTCACAATTTATCAATACACAAAAATTGAAAACAAAGAAATCGCCAGTGAAGAAAAATAAAGTCTCAAATAACCAACAAAGAAATAAAAATATAGATATACGAGATCTTTTCCTGAAACTAAGTAAAAATAATGATGATGAACAAATATTATTTGACAAAAAATTAAAGGAAACTCTGGAAGATTGCGGTGTAAAAGATGAGGTTAATAAGAATCTTTTGTCAGAAAGGGAAAATATTTCTTCAGTTTTGATTGATCTCATGGTTGAGCTAAATATCGAAAAATCAAGAGCTAAAATATCAGATGATTCTAAATATGATTTTTATCCAATGAATAGCATTGGTCTACACAAACATGTGCCTTCAGGTTTATCACCATTCTGGGTTGTTCCAAACACTTCGATAATTGATGAACTTGAAAAAATTAAAAATGTTGATTTGAAAACAATGATGTCTACACAAAAATTGTCAACTATTGCTAGTGCCGAAAAAGATTCTTTGCCAAGTAAAAATTATATAGATCCATTAATAGACAAACCAATAGTTATTGATGGTGAAGTATCGCTTGAATCCTATAAAGATGCCTTTGAAGAATCTTATAAACAAAATTGCAATACAAACATCCTCTGTAAAAACAAAAGATTAAATATTGATTTTGATATTGGAGACATTGATGATATTTTTGGTGCTTCTTCTATTCCTAAAGAAAATATAACATCCAAAGACACTCAGTTACTTCTAGATGATAAAGTTAATATAAAACCTAGAATAATATCAAATAATTTGGAGATCAATTCAAGTCAGAAATCAGAAAAACCAAAGAACCCTTTGGATTTTTTTGGATTAGAAAGCGTAGAAGATATATTTATTGATGAACCGTTTGATGATTCCATTTGTAACAGTAATATGGTGTGTAATGATAAAGCATATAAAAATTCAGATGTTAATACATCCCAAATTTCTATATCTTCTGATGAAACTAGATCACAATCACCTATACTTTGTTCTCAGCGGACCAAATCCATTTTAAAACAATCCAAATTCAATGAAAATCTCACACCATCAATAAGAAAAAACAAAATAAATTCGTTAGAAATAATGACCAATCTAGATGTAAAGAATAAAGAACATATCAGAAATAGCATTCCTCAACAACATAATTCTTCATCTCACGATAAAAGTTCTAATACAAATACTTTTCAAAACGGTATTCAAAACATGACAAAGATTGACAGTAACAATACATCATTATTCACAATAACACAAATAATTGACATTGTAAACCAACCTGGTGATTTAGAGAATAGATCAGAGAGAATTACAAACCTAGACAAAGCTATTGCATGTGACAAAGAAAGTAGTGAAGACAGCAATAAATCTCTTATTTTATGTTCACAGCGTCCAAAGAAAAATAAAGTCAGAAGATCTGTCAATCCATCTAAAAAACCTCAAATTACTATCTTGGAAACTTCGGAAAGCTCGTCAGATGATGGCCCAGATAATCCTGTTAAAGAATATTTTCCAACAGTAATGGAAAATGAATCAATAAAAAAAAATATTGATAATTTTAAATCTTATGGCAATTCCATGGAATCTAAGTCCCCAACGAAGAGAAAATTAAGTTCATCAGATGAATCTAATGAATTTTCACCATTTTTCAAAAAAACTGCTATTTTTAACATTTCTCGTGATGATTGTGTCCCGATAAACAATTTGCAAACATATAATAGAATTTCTCTGAGAGATAAATTAAATTCCACTCTAAGAACTTGTAATAACAAAAATAATATTACTAAAAACGGTATTTTTGACGAAGACTCGAGAAACATTCAAAATCAACAGCCCCTCAATGTTTCCTTACATTTTAATAATGAATCAAAAGAAAAAATTATAAAAATAAATGCCAATAACAATTGTATTCAAAAAAATAAAATAAATGAAGAGTGTACTAAAATAAATCATATTAGTCAATTAAGTCAATTTTCAAAACACTCTCAACCTCAATGGCTTTCAAAACAAAGAAACATCCAAACCGCAAATAATAAAAATTCAAGTGATGAAGAAAATTGCGACTTTGTAAAAAAAAAGCCTTCTAGGCAAAAATTATCGCACCACAATAATTTTGAGAAGAATTTAGTGAAAACTAAGGTAAATCACTATTAGCTTATTTTTATTTAGCTTTATTTTACGATTACATATTCAGAATTGGTCCTCAATTTGCAAAAATATTTACAAAATAAAAAAGGCAATTCATGTTAAAAAATTGTTCATAAGTTTGAAGGGTTATTGTTTGATACTCAATTTTGTTTTGATACAAAATTAAATTTTGCATATTTTTGTGTTTGAACTTTGTAAAATTTTATGAAATCTTTTCCTGCAGAATCTGCTGCCAAAAGTTAATATGTATGTATATTTTATACATCATCTTACATTTTTTTTATTAAACAGAATCAATTTGGGGACGACAGTTTAAAATTATGATGAATGTCAGCAAATCGAAAGTGATGGTATTCGAAAGAGACGAAAGAGTGACTAAGTGTGATGTAATTGTAAACAATGAATGCTTAGAACAAGTGAACGAGTTTGTGTATTTTGAAAGTATGTTTAGTAGAGACGACAAGGCTGAGAATGATATCGAAAGGAGAGTGACTGCGGGAAACAAAGTTGTGCTCTAAATGCAATTATGGCCAAAAAGAATCTGCCAAAGGAAGCAAGACTAGCGATACATAATGGTGTTCTAGTGCTATAATGTATGGAAGTAAAGCGTGGAATTGGCAAAAGAGGGATGAAAGTAGTAAGACGCTTTTGTGGAAAATCTTTGGTCGATAGAGTGAGGAATGAACAAATTAGACATGAATGCAATGCTGGCTGTAGTGTGGTAGATAGAATAAAGAAAGGAGTGCTGAGATGGTTTGGTCATGTGGAACGTATGAACGAGGTTAAGAAAATACATGAGGCGAGTGTTGAAGGCAACAGGAATAGAGGGCGTCCGCGAAAGACCTGGCACGATCAGATACTACAAGTATTTGAGGATGGCCCTGTTAAAAGCCGCAACAACCATAGAACTTATATGAGAAGATGTATGAATGTGGTCAAAGCAAAAGTGGTGTGCCAGAAAACAAGAGTGTGGCGTTCAATCCTCTTTGCCTACTCCTGCGGGGAAACGGCGTGATGGTTAGTTAGTTCAGTTTAAAATGTGGATCTCGTTTAAGCTGGTGACATCACCCACCCACCTTTTCATCTATCCTGCGGCATATAAATGTAAAGTTATCAAAACCTGATGTATAATGAGATATACAAAACAAATTTATTGTCAACAATGCCTAATGGCAAAATTGATTTGTCATTAGGCATTGTTGATTTGAATTGCGGCAAATTCCATATCTTCCAACAAAAAAGTGTTTGAGGTCTAAGTAAATTACTTTTCCTGTTAAGTTTATCAATTGATTGTCAAAAAATCTGTGGCATCCTACATAATATTGTATGTTTTGACACTACCATGTCGAAAAACTTAATAAAAATGATTTTGATGACATGTCAAAAAAATGCACAAAAAAAAACTTCAATTAAACGAGATTCACAGTTTAAACTGGTATCGCCAAGTGTAATCTAAGTTGATACAACCTTAGACTACTAGTTTTTGTTGAATATTAAACATTTTCACCTTTTGTTACTAACCATTGTTTTAAATTGTATAACACAGATTGTCCGGTGACCGGTGTCGGAGCCTTTAATAGCGTAAAATATGATCAATTTCATCAACAAAACACCCCCTATATGTCATTTTCCTGCAATCATAATGAAATGGCAGCTATTTAAATTTTTATGTTACCCAAGCATGGGCGCGTGTGTTAATTTACCAATATGACCATGTAGAGGTCTTATAAACAAACAAGAGGTCTTATTTGAATGGTAAAACAATAGGAATTAATATTAGTTAAGTATTTTAACAAAATTATATGAAAAGACATCAAAAATGATTATCAAAAAAAAAATAGGACAAAAAACATGTATTTTTTGTTTATTAGCTAAAAAATGACATATAGGGGGCGTTTTGTCAATGAAATTGATCATATTTTATGCTATTAAAGGCTCCGACACCGGTCAATGGACACTGTATAAACTATGCGATACGCATGAATCTTGGAATACACTTTTTAAATGAGTCCAAGCATGTTTTATAAATGGCTATATGTATAAGATGGAGGTTTTTGTCAATAATAAATATGATTGGCATTACTTAAATAGGGCTTAACGCATTGTTGTAGCTAAGCCCCTGTGATCCTAAATCCAATTAAATAATGACAAAACAGTGTAAAGAATACAAATCTCATCGTAAATTTTCTATAAAACACAAATCGCTTTGTTTTCACCACTTTATTAGATATACAATCTACATGTTTTGAGAACAATGTTCTCTTCTTCAGGATTTTTTGTGTACTAAAATTGAAAAAGATAAACCATGCAACCATCTAAGAAAGTGGTGAAAACACAGTGATTTGTGTTTTATTTTAATAATAATGTCACAATAAAGTTCAAACCTTCATTCAGAAGAAAAAGTATTCTTCGAACAATTAAAATTTCTTCAAGTTTGTGTTTACTGGGGTATTATGCCGTGTTGTTACGACCTTTCGGGCCGACGTTTCGGATCCCATTGCAGGGTCCATCATCAGGGCTGATGTGTTGTCATGAATGTTGGTGTTGTGGTTAAGTATCAGCTTGCAATACCGTGCCGAAGTCATGATGTGTTTGTATTGTGTTGTATGTATGATTCATCTGTTGTCTGATCACTATCTCTGCGGAGTCTGCGACGAGAATGACTTTGAAGCGCCGGATACCAAGTTGTTTTTAATTTGAGACCATCATCTCTATTAATGTTTATCGGATGCTTGTAGATTTCTAGTGCTTCCTTGATAAGACGCGCATGGTGACTCTTAGGCTTTCCAAGGATTTTCGGTTCGAATGCAAAATGATGGCCGGTATCCAGAAAATGCTCAGCCAGTGCTGATTTTTCTGGATGACCGAGTTTGCATGCCCGTTTGTGCTCGTTGACCCTTTTGGAAATGGTACGCGCCGTTTGCCCCACGTATACTTTATCGCAGTCTTGACAATCGAGTCTATACACACCGTCCGTTTCTAAGCGATCTCGATCCTTTGCTGATCTCAACATATCTTTAATTTTGAAGTTGGCACCAAAAACTGTCTTAATGTCTCTTTTCTTGAGAGCTCTGGCAGTTCTGTCTGTAACGCTTTGGACAAAAGGCAGAAAGGCGATGCCTTTGCACTCAGGTTCTGTATGTTTTTCAAGGCGAACAGACCTCGTACTTATGACGCGTTGTATCTGTCGCTTCTGGTAACCATTGCCTTCCAG
Organism: Agrypnia vestita; assembly: GCA_016648135.1. Taxonomy (NCBI): domain Eukaryota; kingdom Metazoa; phylum Arthropoda; class Insecta; order Trichoptera; family Phryganeidae; genus Agrypnia; species Agrypnia vestita. Next base: position 6,453 of record JADDOH010002022.1, on the reverse strand, counting down.
TGCGTCGCTGAGTGTTATCATTTCCTCCTGTAGATATTCTAATAATAAGTAATATCTACAGGAGGAAATGATAAGTATATCTAATCTAATAATAAGTAAAAAACTACAGGAGGAAATGATAACACTCAGCGACGCACTGGAAGGCAATGGTTACCAGAAGCGACAGATACAACGCGTCATAAGTACGAGGTCTGTTCGCCCTGAAAAACATACAGAACCTGAGTGCAAAGGCATCGCCTTTCTGCCTTTTGTCCAAAGCGTTACAGACAGAATTGCCAGAGCTCTCAAGAAAAGAGACATTAAGACAGTTTTTGGTGCCAACTTCAAAATTAAAGATATGTTGAGATCAGCAAAGGATCGAGATCGCTTAGAAACGGACGGTGTGTATAGACTCGATTGTCAAGACTGCGATAAAGTATACGTGGGGCAAACGGCGCGTACCATTTCCAAAAGGGTCAACGAGCACAAACGGGCATGCAAACTCGGTCATCCAGAAAAATCAGCACTGGCTGAGCATTTTCTGGATACCGTCCATCATTTTGCATTCGAACCGAAAATCCTTGGAAAGCCTAAGAGTCACCATGCGCGTCTTATCAAGGAAGCACTAGAAATCTACAAGCATCCGATAAACATTAATAGAGATGATGGTCTCAAATTAAAAACATCTTGGTATCCGGCGCTTCAAAGTCATTCTCGTCGCAGACTCCGCAGAGATAGTGATCAGACAATAGATGAATCATACATACAACACAATACAAACACATCATGACTTCGGCACGGTATTGCAAGCCGATACTTAACCACAACACCAACATTCAAGACAACACATCAGCCCTGATGATGGACCCTGCAATGGGATCCGAAACGTCGGCCCGAAAGGTCGTAACAACACGGCATAATACCCCAGTAAACACAAACTTGAAGATTCTGAGTGGCCGTGAAAACCTAAGAACATTCTTAATCTGTAAGTTCACGCTTTCATCATTCAAGGCAAAATTGCTAGCAGGAAAAGCCCTGGAAGAATAAGGCTTCTGGTTCAAGGAGGAAGGGAGGTTCATAGATCAACTATTACTGTCGCAAACAAGAACATCATTAACAACGTATTTATGTTTTCACGGTCGTTCATAATTTTACGGTTTTTGTTTTAGGGGATATCTTGCAGTGTTTCTAAAGATCTTTCTGTCTTACGTTTCGCTTCCAAATATAAATCGTTAAGATCGTTAACGTTCGATAATCGGATAAGCACTAAACGAAGAAGAAATGCTTCAGATTTACTTGGAATCTAAGTGCGATAAGCTTATTTGAATGTACGAACTGCGCGCACTCGGTGTAGTATTATTGGTAGCACCGACAGGTGCCAAGGAGAGCTCCAGGTTAAAATCAAATAGGTAGTGGAGTCTGCAATCTGTAACTGGACGTATAATTACAAATAATAATTCAGCAACGCAACGCCGAGGATCTAGTTACCTCGAAATGCCACAGTGAAATTACACCGCGGTCGGCGCGCCCGGATCTCCCGGGCGAGCGGGAGCGGCGAGCGGGCAGCGGGGAGCGGGGGAGCCGTTAAACGGAAGCTCGATAACCGCACGCAGAGCCCGCGACACGGCGCCGCTCGCACACCCCGCTCGGGCCGTGCGGCGTCACATCCGGGACACGGTGTATCGCGGGCCGCGCTGGGTCGCCGCTTGCCGCTTGCCGCACACCGAACTGAGCACCGAGTGACGTACACCTTCACGTACGGGTCTATAATCCGCTAAACACGAAGATAGTAGTACTCTTCTGTGTGTCAGGTGCGTAGGGAAAATTGAAAGAAATTGATGGACTGAAATGTCAATTTAATCCCACGATATGTTTGGTTCTAAATTGACATTTTTCGTAAAGGAAATGATAGTTATAGAAACAAATTACTCATCTTAAATCTCTCATCAGAAAAATAAAAGAATAATACTATAAAAAACAGATTGAAAACGCAAAAATGACAAAAAAATCTGTCAAAAAAATGAAATAACCAAAAAATATATCCGAAAATAAATGTAAAAGAAATAAATTGTGAAAATAATATCATCAACGCTGAGGTAGAAGCTAACACATGTGCTAACATTTTTAATTATTACTTTTCAAATATGGGAAAAACCTAACAAAAAATGATGCCGCAACACCAACTATTTCACCAAACCATAGCTTTGTACCCTTTTCTGAACCCAAATAATATCTGAAAATGACAAAAATATAATCTTAAAAATGATACATCCCCTGGCTTCGACCAAATCAAAACAAAAATACTTAAAGACAATATATTAAGTCTTACCAAACCTATTAAACATATCATAAATAATAGCCTCCAAAATGGTGGTTTTTCATCAAATTATAAATAAAGTTTAATCATATCAATATATAAAACGCGTAATAAAAAAGACATAAAAAATTACCGTCCTATACCAATACTTTCCAACATAGCTAAAATCTATGAAAAAATTGTAAAAAAACAGCTATTGTCATATATACAGAGCAATAATATAATCAATGAGAACCAATTTGAATTTATGGAAAAAATTAGTATACAAGACTTTAATAATAACTTGACCTAAGAAAACCATTTGGCAGCATCTCCCATAAGAAACTACATAATACATAAAAAAAATTCGGTTTCAATGGTAATGTTCTTTTCCGGCTAAAAAGCTATTCAACATAACAAAAACAAAAAGTAAAAATAAATGGGCACACTAGCACATCAGACACCACCGATTTTGGCATACTGTGATGACCCTGCTAGATAGAGAGTCTTCCTAATTATTAAAGATGAATTCTGTATTAACAATTTAGTTAAAATGTCGTTGCTTAATTGTCGCGAGTTGAAATTTTATTATTATATATTTCATTCCGATCTTATATGTGACCGCGCGCGATTGAGCGGCAGAATGCAACCGGTCGACTTCAACCATATGATGTAGCGATACAGTTGTTAAAAATTAAATATTCTATACAGAAATATTACTACTACTAAAATTCAACTTTTCATATGAAATAATGTTCTATACTATAGGAAATTACTCTATACAATAAATTAACTAAAAATACGTATTAACTGAAAATAATTATTCTGTGAAAATTGTGCTTTTGAATGCAAAATTAACTAAAAATCTTAACTAAAATATTTCTAACATCTTGGGTTCGCAGACGAAATTGATAATACCTAATGCCCTTTGCATTTACTAAGTGTATTACCTAAATAGCCACAGCTATACTATCCTGTCCGTCAGGGACGAAACATAAGACACAGTTATACTCCTAAAAGTGCTACCTCTTACGCGACAAAAAATACCTATTACAGTCGGGCAATGAATATGAACTATTTCCGCCTCATAATGGCGCCTGGAACCAATACTAAAACTCTTACTAGAAATAATAAATGCGACTAAATCTCAATAAATACAATATATACTATTCGTAATACGTCGTTGGATTGGCACATGATTCGTCTAATGGATGAAGGACCCCGTTGTGTATCGTAATAACTTCAAATTCTTTTATAGGAGCAGTGTGGAAACGATTGCATAATAATACGTAATATCTAACGGGTCTAATAATCTATACATTTATGTTATAATAAAATACGTTCTCCAGAAAGAATTCGTGTATTAGAAATAACACATTTCCCTTGTGAGACAAACCAGTAAAATTGTTCGAGTGGTGCAAAGGGAAAAATTCACACATATTAAATAACACTGAAATTAATAATTATAAACACTTTGTATTAGCATATTCTTACCTTGAATGGTTACATCTTAGACGTGCATGAACCTGTTCATATTAATTCCGTGGGGAAATAATACATATATTTGCTATCTACGAAATACGACATTTTTGAAGCGAAACTTCTTTATAAATAAGTAGATAAGGTCTCGGGGATGGTTTGTTCGAAAGGATTCTACAACAGCCCGTGAGTTTATATGAAATAATAGTTTCTTTGAATGCTAAATTTTGGGTTTTTAAAACCCTCAGCATCTCTGCTGCGAGGGGTTAAGGCTTCACGCCCGTCTAAACTCGGTGACCAGCTTCCTAAGTGACTAAATGCCCCCCCTTGCTCCTCCGGAACTTACTGCATCCCGAGACTCTATCTCTTTTTTACGAGATGTGATCCTGTGACGCCCCTCTTTTAGGCTTATAATTGAGATGGCCGTACTCTTTTGGTACGAGTTTCTGATGATGAGTGTTGTCTTGAGGCGCCTTTCTTTTAGGCCGCTGGTTGAAGAATCATGTACTCTTTTGGTACGAATTGATGACGACATTAGCCTCCTTTGCGGGCATAGTCAGCGATGTTACAAATTATTGTGCAATCTCATTATGCCTTTTCAGCGCGGCGTCCCACGATTCTGCATCTTGCAACATTTACTTTGGTCAAATGTTAGAGTGTTAGTAACATATTTAAAATATCCCAGCTATTTCATATGAGTGAATGATTTTTATACTGATTCTGGCCCTGTCTTTCTTACAGAGGACGAAATAGAAGTTAACGTTTTCTATCAAGGTTTTACAGCATTCAAGCATGGAAATCCTTCCAAAGACAAAGGGAACCTTTTGTGGGTTATGTGGCCCTGCGCCTGGTGAGGAAAGAGGTCGGTTTATTGACGACCCCGAGCAACAAGGAGGGCCCCGCCTTTAAGGGACCCTGCAGGGGCTTGTGCGGGTTCCACGCCCAAGTGCCGGCAAGCATCTACGCCCCAACCAGCTAGGCCATCACAAACCAGATATCCCCAATCTTTAGTTAGATCTCCCCATTCTGTCCTTTACTCGTCGTTCTTAAGCTACTTGTTAAGCCAGATGTACCGAGGTATTCAAATCATAAAGAGTTAGCTGAAGACCGGATTGCGCAATACTTATGCAATACAATTATTATAAGGCTACTAAGCGTTCCTTATAGAACTACGTGTATTCAATTGTTAGTACAAATAGTATGAAAATCCAAATGCATTAAAATATATTCGTTCGGAAGAAATTCTCGTACGATTTGGATTGATATCTGGTTATGCAATACATAACGCGTCGACAATTATTATGAATCTATTAAGCACTGGCTATAGAGCTCCGTAAAATTAATTGTTAATACAAATGGTATGAAAATCCCCAAAATATATTCGTTTGGGAGATATTCCCGTACGAATTGAACCAATATCACACAAGAAATCGTGATAATATTTACACATAATTGCTCTGATCTTAAATCTTCCCAAAATGAATACATTTCGATAGTGAAAATAATTAACCGTAATAGATAATATAAATGTGTTCCTTAGCTGTTAAACAGTGGCGGTATGGTCCTCTCTGTTAATGATGAAATGGTAGATTCCTCCACACGTCCGGACAGCAACTCCGTCCGCAAATGATGTTCTGGAACTGAGGGCTCTGTCGGTAGTCTCTCGGGCAGCGCTTCCGCTCGCAAGTGATGGTCTCGAACTGAAGGGCCAAGTATATGGCGCACGCTTCTTTTATAGTAACGATTGCAACATACCTCCGAAATCCACGCAAGTGCAGTGAATCATCCTATGCGAGATGACCTCATCGCCGGCGCCCATCAAGATGGTCGCTATTGGCTCAACCCGTCGAAGGCAACGCGCGCCTGTGATTGGTCCGTTTCGTTAAAATAATAGTAAAGCACTCGCTTTACGCGAGACTTGCCGTTTCGATTCATAAATAATAAAGACTCGTTCGCACCTACTCACAAGGTCGAGTCTATTAGGATTGGCAAACAATATTAATTTAACACAGAATTATATCTATGGTATAATAAAGATCTAAGAAATATTACTTGTATAGCTGAATATTCAATATTTTGTTAGCCCCTTGTAATACATAAAATCTTAAGAAGAAATATATCAGGATTTTACTTTTAAACGATTCAAACCAGAAGAAATATATTTTTGATGTCCATACTTGGCTTTTTTGAATATTATTATTTTAAGATTTTCTAAATTTATTAAATCTATCTCTATGTCGACCATCACAATACTACAAGGAACAGTACATGGACCATTGTTATTTATTTTATACTCCAATGATATATTTGAATTAAAATTACACGGCCAAATCATTTCTTATGCAAACAATACGCTTCTAATAATTAATAAAAAAACATGGACTGAGGCTAATAATAGCAAATGAAGATGTAAATACTTTAAAAAAATGGGCGGATGAAAATCTGGTATCAATTAATACTGATAAAACGTATTTTCTCTGCTTTGCTATTCAACAGAAAAAACAACTCAAATTAATTTAAAAATTCAAAACAGTACCTGAATTCAAAGAGATTTAAATGACAATTGTCCATCAATTGAAGAAAAATGATAATATTAAATACTTTGGAATCATTATAAACAAAAACCATAAAACCTTAAGTGGAAAAAACAAATAATTGATCTTAACAACAAAATTAAAAAAACTGCCTATATATTTTTG
>JADDOH010002021.1:0-28813 GCA_016648135.1 Agrypnia vestita | reverse complement strand
AGCGTCGTGCCTCAAACACAGCCGGAGGGAAGAAGCCCCTACGTTCTTTCACTCCCCTTGGCCCGACGAGCTCGAGCTCCGGATTTGAATGTTCATGAATGTCAGCTATAAGACTCAGGTAGCCGTACCTCAATCAAAACCTTCGTTCGGGACCTCATCAACGTACGAGACAGGGCGTTCCGCATGGACGAGCAACTATGAGAAGCAGGAAGCAATTTAATAATCTATACACTGCGCGAAGACATTACTAACACCATCATACTCATCATTCACCACCTTTTCTAACTTGCTGTATACAGAGACCTTCGGGGTTCTCATTTCCCGGCCAGCGAGCAACATATCAGGAAGTTCAATCAATTGTAATAATCATGCTGTAATACCATCATTTTAATATCTCTAGTCAATAAGACTACACCGTGGGATCAATCACATCAACTATAATTGGCGATGCTAACATGGCTCTGACTGACGCGCTCAAGGAAGAGTCTTTTCCAGTCACCCAATTAGTTAATTCAGCCCTTTAATCAGTAGTAAACATCATAATAATCCGGCTCATGTAGCCGCAACGTGGGATCCTCATCATTATACACCAGTCAATTTGACTGCCCCGCGGGACAATATACAAACCTTAATATCAGACGCGGGATTTCTTCCTGATATGTTTGTCGCCGGGAAGCGAGGACTTCGGGGGATTCCAGCAGGAGCAATAGAGTCTCGGCTTGATCTTGGTCTGCAGCTTAGTGTGGGAGGTTATGTCTAAACAGGAGTTAACCACCGGATGCGGCGATGCTCTGGGGCCGCATCCCCCTCCCCCCTACAGGGGGGGGGGGCATCTAAAATCCACGTTTGAACAGAAGTGGTTAGACCCTTCTTAAATTTCACTTACAAATCTGTATCTTCCATTCCCTTAGAATCTCGGGCTGCGATAATGTCAGACAAGGCTTGCCCTGAGCCTCTGTTGCGCCTAGTTGTTATGAATATATGTTTACTCTTTCCACTATGTACTATGAACAGATTGAGCAGATCGGACAACGTGGGACGCGCTATTGGTAGGTTTCTTACTTGTGTTTTTGAATATAACGTTTGCTATTATATCTTGTAAATCTGTCATAAATGGGTGCCGCATGTGGTTGTGCTGACACTGTTCTAAGCTGCTATTATGAGATGTTGATAATCAAAGCGGGCGGAATCTTTAGCGTATGCCGTTAACTTGGCAACGATTGTATTGTTTTATATTACAGTATTTTAACCCCGGTGGTATTGTATTTATGGCGGTGCAATGTAAGGGAGTTTTGCTACTAGCGTTTATTCCTCAGCTACGCCGCATATAGTTGGCTTTTAGGCCGACTCAGGACGTGGACGATATCGGCTATCTCTCGTATAGGCGAAACTGTAGAATTCTGGAACGGTTTCTAGAAGGGCCAAAGTAATTTCGGAAATATGTTAAAACATATATATATATATATAAATGTCTCTGGCATTTCGTCTATAAGTGTTCGAAGATTATACGTGGATTTCGTGTCGATAACGGTTAGGCGTTCTATCATCTTTAGTAAATAAATACCTTATGTTAATTACGAGTACGGATTAGTTTCGTGCGTGTGTTACTTCCATAGTTAGGTAAGAATTCGTTCTATATTAGTCTAGTCGCGTTAATAAGAATACGAATCTCACCACATATCAAAAGAATTTTGGATAGCTACGGACATAACGGAGGGGGAATTTTCCTAACCACTAGATAGATCACGACTGGCCAATTTTGAAAATATAAATTCTTAACAAAAAAAAAATAATATTAGCTTTCATGTAAATATACTTCCGAAGTTCTAAGTTCGACTTAAGTTTTTATCTGGTAGCTTAAAGCATAAAGTGTGTGCTTAAAAGTTACAAAAGTTGTAATAAAGCTCGATACGGTAGCTTAAGTTCTCAAGCTTTGGGCTTTTCGTAAAACTTATATTATTAAACTTTATAGTTAGGTATTTAGCTTAGGTGTACAGGTAGTTTACCTTACAGCTTGATCTTGGGCGGCCTCTACGATTATTGCCTTCAATATTTCCCTCGACGATGGTTAAAAGCAGGCCTGGGTTATCCTGCTGATATAAATTTATTTTGCGTTGAAAGCCATCCGTTCCAATTTTGCCTTGATTCTTTTTATGACCCACTGCAAAACATAGACACTAGCTCTTCTTACAGGAAAATATAATATAGCCATTCCATTCCCTCGCGCGTCTGGACCAACATTTTCGTGAATTGATTATTGTTTAATTCCTGTTCAAAACAAAAGCACTCTCCTTTAAACTCCTAATTTAAAATATGTATTTAATTAAATCGGAATTCACCGGGTACGGCCAGAGGCGTAGAGAGTAATAAATATTATCGCTTTATAGATTGGACGCGACCAGTATAATGACTTATTTATGTTTTTTGTATTTAGTTTGTAAAACTCCATGTTTATTTTTAATGAAATTTAAAATAAATAAAATTTTAATAAATATACTTTTTAAGTTCTACAATTATTATTAAGTTCTTTAATGATAAGTGCTTAGGAAAACATAATCTTAATACAGAGCTTCACTGAAAACATCTAATTATCCATGGGGAAGGGGTAACTTAAACCTTATAAATAAATCGATTATACGTGGTATATCTACTGTTTGATAATAGCCTTAAAAGGCGAAATTTTTAAATTTAGTAGAATTATCTTCGGTCTTATGAAAATATAATTCAAACCATTTTAGTGCGAAAGTATTGTACTCACGATCCAAGATTTATATAATTATTGTGAAGCAATTGGAATTTTTCCTGTACTTTTATATGGAATGGAATCTTGAAGCAGGGCTGAAGCGAATTTAGACGTGGGTCTACAGACAACTTCTAAAAATAATCTCCGAATTGATAAGGCTACAAACGACAATGTGCGAAAGAAAAAATGAATCCTCAAAACAATTATTACTATTATTATTTTTAATTTTATTAAAATAATTTAATTAAAACCCGAAAAATAACAGATTTTGGCCATGAGCGAAATTGCGAGCAGAAGAGGTCCTGGAGGACGAAGGACATCCTGGCTGAAGAAGCTAAGGCAATGGTCCGGGAAATCCACGGTCCAGCTATTTTGAGCTGCTGCTAGCAAGACTATCATCGCCAACATGATTGCTAACGTCCAATAACCGGAAAATCAATTCCCAAAAAATTAAAAAATATATTTTGAATGCAGTCACCGAGGATAACTAATTTAAAATGTACTGAATTTTAGATTTTATGTACCTATTCCCTCCAAAATCTTGTTTCCTATAAATTTATAGACTGTTTCCCATAAAATCTCAAATTCATTACATTATAAATTAATATTCTTGTCTTTACTCTTATACTCCACAAACGTAAATATTTTTAAACAATTAATAATTTAGCTAAGATAAATTATAGATATCTCACAGAGACGAAGCTATTTGTATGGGAAAGTAAGTATGAAAATCTTTTGGGTATTTATAGGGCTTACGACCCATCAAATGGCTGGCTTAAGTGATCACTTGTATTCTTTGTTGTGGCGGAATATTGAAATTGATTTTTCACCTACTTCCCGACTAGCTAGAGCTCCAAAAACCTCAACATTTACGTAAAGTTTGTTCCGGGTTCGATTCCCGGTGAGGTCACAATACAAATATGTGATTTACATATATTTTTTTTAAATATAATAAATAACAAAAAGTAGATGACTTTACAATATTAAATCATTTTCGACATGATTTAGTCATTATTTCGATTACAATACTCACAAGCAAGAGTCGCGGAAACAACTGAAAAACATGGCGTTCGAAACTTTGTTTTAAACTTTAAAACAACTTAATTAATATTTGGATGTATGAGTGATGTTAAAAAATCGATTACGAATATATGCAAAGAAAGAGTATAATAGCATCATCTTCAAAATGCTTTTTGATTTACTTCTTATATGATAGGTTTATTATTGTCTTAACAACTTTAAACATCTAAAACACCCGCTTTTCCATATAAATACATTCGTTTCTGTGAGACACCTATAATTTATATAAATCAATAGTGATCCATTTGGGGAAAAAATCCAGTAATTGTGTTAACTACTCAAAGATAAAAATATTGTATAATGTAGGTATTCATGGTTTGGCCGTATTAATAATTTCCACTCCACGGTCCTTACAAAGATTATACATTTCTCAACCACTAAAAATAGTTGAGAAACATTCTCACATTCTGACAGAAACACTGCATTATATGCTAGATCACTCATCAAATACAAAACGGTAGGGGAAAGTATACAAAAATATATATGAATATAGAATTTATTATTATTTAGAGTATTTTGAGTTTGTCCAAATTTTTCTGAACACAGTACTGGATTTTGTCCCAGGGACATCATTAATCAAGATAATGTCTCATAGAGATAAAATATAAACACATATTAAGGATATTGCTTTAAAAAAATCCAATCAATAATAGATATGTCAGTTGTGACATCTGTGGTTAATTAAGGGGAATGTAAAACCTTTGGATGCCGGTCGTGCTAATGATAATTACGACTGAAACGGGTTGTGAAACTTAAATATATACAACTTCCAAAAATTTGATAGATTCTATGGTATTCTATCATGGGTAGAAATAGTGAACGTTACATTGCGTAAAGTGATCACTTAAGCCAGCCGTCCGATAGGTCATAAGTCCTATGAACACCCAAAGACTTCCATACCTACTTTCCCATAAAAAATATAATTTCGTCTCTGCGAGGCATCTATAATGTATCTTATTATTATTTACTCTGACAGCAATGAAGCTGGAAGCTGACTCTCGGAGCCGGCGGGCAGATGACACGCCGTGACGCCGACGGGGAAAGCGAGGCGGCCGGGGGAGCCCCTGTTGAAGATTTGCCAAGAAATGCGACATTTAAAAGGCGATGTAAATAGAATCACATTAATTCAATCGATTCGGAGCTGGCCATCAAGCAGGGTGCTTTGTCTAACTCAACAACTTTTGGAAGTGGAAGCATTTCCTCATTTGCAATCTGCGCCAGCTATTAGTCTACCACGGACATGACTAGATGACCACGCACAGGGTTGCCAGATGCAAAAATAATAATAATAAGACATTTTTATAATATGAAATCAATTAATATGGGAATATTTTAAAATGAAAAATTTTCAGTGTTTTTTTATTACGCTTTTATTTAGCTTTATTTGTCTGTCTGTCAGGGACAAATCTTGTAATCAATATTTGACCCTCCTGACCTTCCTGAACAATAATCGTTCTGAAATTTGGCAGAGAGACGCATTGTGGATGACAATAGAATAATCATTTAATTATTTAAAAATAATAATTACCAACGCGTTATTTTATCGGAAATTGTAAATGCCGGTGACGTTAGTCGGTTTGTATTATTTTAAAAGTGACGTTTGAGTTTTGAGGTCAGGTTCATTACAAGATTTAATGTGACGAAGACTTAAAAGTATAAAAAGATATATCATTAAAAATATACCTCCTATTTATAGAACAACATTTCATATTGAACATTTTAATGTTACGGAATTTTCTAATGCAAACGCTATTTCTAAAGTTAACACATTTTTAACTTCTTGGTGGACCTCCAATAAAACATATTATACTTTGTTAATAGTTGATGAGTAGCTTGTTAGTGTAGTGGACATGACGCTCGCCTAGTGATTAGTGGTCGGTGGTTCGAGCCCCAATCCAGGACACCAGCAAGTTAGCCCCATTTCCACAGCACAATCGTTTAGCTTAGTGTGGTTCACATCTCTATTTAAAAAAAATAATCTAACAGTAGTATCTATCCACCGTAAATAAGCAATATTTCTATTTCTATTTTTTGACAGTTATTGTACAACATTGAAGTGCCGCCAATTTTGAAGTTTTAAGTTTGACAGGTTTGAAATTAATTAATTCAATAAATAAGAAAGCCCATTATTTTGATGACAGATTTTGAAATAATCATCTATAATGTAAGTACATGTTTACTATTACCAAAAATAACATTATTTCAGTAATAAATTAAGTTTTTACGCAAATAAAAATTTCATCTACCTATTTTTAATTTCGCGCAAAAACCCCCGCAGCTCTCATTTCGTCTACGTGACATCAAGCCTCTGCATTGTGTCGATGGTAACAGTTCAAACACACGGTGATGGGTACTTAGGCGTGACGTCATTCGCTCTGACCGGTGTTTCAGTTAAAATGGCGGATTGCATAATTTTATACTTTTATTTTATTGAAAATCTTATTAATCTCAATGTGTATATTAAAACTGGATCATTTTTTAGAATCCTTTCAAAATATATTCTTCTCTAAAATCACTTATTCTTTAATACTGTCATCATGCCTGTTGTGAATAACTCAACGTTTGTTTACGTTTTAGAGCTTTCTGATTGATTTAATTTATTAATTTCAATCCTGTCAAACGCAAAATAACAAAAATTGCGGCATTACAATCTTTTACATCAAATGTACATAGTCAACACACAAGAACAAGAGACTATATAAGAAGTGATATACCGCGGACTAATACAGAGAGATATGGTTTCCTGTACACTGCGATCGATTTCTAAAATGAAATCCCCTTTTGAATAAAGTAATTAAATAGTGTAGAACTATTCAATAAATAGCTGAAGGGAATCGTGTTGGGGAGGAGATAACTGTTTAACAAATCAATGTGCTGATATTTAATATGTGTACCCACTTATTTTACTTTATTTCCTGTCCCCTTACACCAGCATACGATTGCTATTTGGGGACACGCTATTTAATTTTTAATTTTAATTAATACAAATAATTAATAAATGTAGTGTGATCATACAAGAGTATATAAATAAAATAAATATTACGATGATACAATAACTATCAAGATACAGAGATAGCAATATTGCTTATTTCAGAATACGATTATCTATTTGTCGGATTGGAAGAATGAAAAAGGTTGCAAAGTTGTAATTTGTTTCACCGCGGGTGATTTGAGTGGAGTACGTGAAGCAGTAGAAACCGAAATAGGAGGAAATTTTACGTTAGAAGGAGGACACTATATTTTAGTTTTAAAAATGAGGAAATGTCTTCCATTTGGATACCACATGGTGGCCCTGTCCATGTATGCTCACAGAAGATTAATTTTGTGGTGCCAATTCGTACACTAAGGAATTCCCTTACTTTCCGTCTACCAGTCTACCATACAAACTTAATATTTTATAGTCCTCTGTCTAGGTTGGGTCGTAAATTTAATGGCCATACTTATATTGATATTTTCTCGCTGAGTTTGTCAGCTTTTAAGGCTGTTACTGCTCTTCAACAATCGAACGTATGCTTTTAATTGATTTTACTGTTTATCAAACATACTAATTTCGTTGTTTATCTGTTCGTAACTTCCTGTAACGTCCGTAATTTCATTCGAATTCACGGCTAAAAGAACGAAATTACACGGCTGGGAGTAGGGCGCGAACTGAGACTGCAAATAAAAATACATTCCCTTTAATACACGTCAAATAAAATGATAAAAAACTCGTAATTTAATGATAGTTCTACGCAAAAAAATGCAAATTTGATGTTGCATATCTCAATAATTAATATTAGGTCATGGTTGCTTGAAAATTTTCGACGCATAAAAAAGTAGGAATACACCTGATAAGTATTGTGGACTAGCTTTGTTACACCCTGTATATGTACCAATTATTGTGAAAAAAAATTGGGCACTACGAATGATGGCATAAATATGCGTAAGACGCGTGACTGCGCAGCCGCTACTAAAGTGCGCAGATCGACAGTCCGTCGGACTCGGTGCCCTGCGCACCACTCACTGCGCTCTGCGCTCCCTGCACCACTCTCTCCAACAATACATATACACTTATTGACGTATTGACTAATTGACACGAATTGCAACACGTAACAAATTATACACGCATTGACAAATTAACATCAGATTCTTCGAGGTAACACTTTATTTTGTTATGTCCGGTAAATAGTAACATAAATGTAATTATTTTATTTAGTACATATTAAAATAATGTCAATTTAGTTTACAGCGTCGGAGTGAAAAGGCTTAAATGTAAAACCAAATTAATTAATCAAATAGAAAGACATACAGAAAAATCAAATCCACGAAAAAATATTTGGCTGCTACCGGGATTCGAACCACGGATCTCCTCCTTTCCGGGGCAGGCGCGTTATCCAATTACGCTATAGCGGCCTCGTATATTTGCGTGAATATATCGACATTATCTGTAAGTCTCATTTATTAATTGATTAACATATATTATCCATTTTTAGAGCAATTCACTTTTTCTGGTACGGTAGGCACAAATTAGTTTGTGTTCCTGCCTCTAGAGGATGCCAGAATTAACCATTTATTTTATTTTTATTTTTTGGTCACATTTGATACAAAATACATATATTATATAATTAAGAACACATTCTTATTGTGTAGTTGCAACTTTTTCAGAACAAAGTTCTGTGTTTAAAACCAAATTAATTAATCAATGTATTTGCGATGACTTTCGAATGATTTTTTTTTGTTAAATTCGTTTGATATTCGTCCTTTTTGATATACATCCTTCCCTTGAGAACGGATTAATGACGAGTATTAAGGATCCACGTATTCGGCAAACTTGGTGTTAACTAATTCTGCAAGTAATGTTCATTACCGCAGTGTTGCTGACATTTCGCGAGCTGAGTGCGGCGGTGACTACTATTGGCTTTATGGGGATATAAAGGCGATAATCGAGTGTCTTCTGTAGAAGAGTATACTATGTATAGAGTTCTATGTATAGAGTTCACTGGTGTTTCTTCATTCCATGTTCAATTATATTTTAACTCTACTCAACGCAAAATAGGTTGTTTGAGTAAAGACTAATATTTTCAATATTTTTTTTATTAAAAATTACTTATATTTGAAAAATATGTTTTTTTACATGCTTTTATTGAGACCTCTTTGTTTGTTATTTGTTGTGGTGGAATCTTGTAATTAATTTGTACCAACTTCTCGACTTGCTAGAGCTCTTAAACTTTCAAAATTTACGTAAAGTGGATGACTACATTTTTAAATCACTTCGACATGATTTGGTCATTATCTCGATTAAAATTAATAATCACGTCACTCATAAGCAAGAGCCGCAGAAACAACTGAAGGACATGTCGTTCGAAAATTTGTTTTAAAATTTAAAACACAGTGTATAAAAATTGGATACTGCATGATGGTGATGTTAAAAAATCGATTACGAATGTATGCAAAGAAATCGTATAAAAGCATGCGTTCTAATTTTTTTTAAATTTAATTTTCTTTACAACAACATTTGGACTCTATCTGTTTGGCTGTAAATGGTTTGACACGCAATCTCTTGCCTTAATATGGCCGCCATTTTGAAATTAGGAATTGGCAGCATCTTGATCATTGATAAACTGCCATTTCTGTTTTGAAAGGAGGTGAAGACTGTAATATCAAAATGTAAAACTTAAAACAAAATTTACGCGCTTAACTTATGTAGCCAAGAGATTTTGTTAGCTACTGAAGTACCTACATAAAGCTTTCTCTAGAAAACTACACATTTACCACAATTCAGCCATTTTGTGGAAACTGACGTAACTGTTTCTACATGATTCGTGCATACAAAGTATGAACAAGAAGTTAGCGTCTTGTTAAAATTTGTGTGCGAACTTTTCCCGTGAGATGCTGCTTTTACGGCGGTAAGGTTCGTCATAGTTCTTGGTCGTAGTTGTAAATAGTTGGCAGATTTCAGCCAGTCAACGTCCCTGGGATTGCTCTGTGGGCTTATTAGGTAGATCTGTTCCGAGAAAACGTCGACTGGGTCATACCCACGATGTATGTATGTACGTACTCCGCTATACAGTAATCCCTTATTTATCGCGGTTAATCCGTGCCAGACTCTACCGTGTTAAGTAAATTTCCACGAAGTAGGATTTTTTGTTAAGGCGACACATTCACTGCGAATGCATATTTTTTGCATTTTTTTTTTACGAAAATGAGGGTGTTTCCGTATATTTTGGCGTCGGCACTCCGTATGGTTGTCTCTCTTCCTCGCAGCCTTTCGGTCTTGGAAGGAATACGCAAATATACGCGCTAGTGCAATGTTTATCTGATATTAGGTTTATTGATATCTCATTCTCGTCTTGAAAGATCACGATCCAATGACACCATACATCGACATTTTACATTTAGAAAATGGATGTAAATAAATTGAATATTTTCGTAGTCAGAACATAGAAAAAACCTATTTACGACACTTTAAAATGGGGATATTAACATTCTAGATATGAAATAAAACTTTTCTAGTCACCATTATACACGTATAACCGTGGAAGGTAATTTATATAGCAACGCAATACGTAAAAAACTTCAATCAATTATACTTTATACGAAACTCCCAAAATGTCGATAAGGTCGAATTTGAGTTGTAAGGCAAAAAACATCCGCTTTCACCGGATGTTCATTAAGTGACTCACCGCATTTGCGAACGTTTCGAGAAATATTTAAAAATAAGTTTTGTAAAAGTGGTGAAATATTAATCTATTCTTGAGCGGCAGGGAACGAGCATTTGTATGGGCGTTGAAAAAATCATTTTTATAAGTAATTGTTGATTTTATATGAACTATGAAACGCAGTAAGAACTTTTAAAAATATGACTAATAAAAAAGTCATAAATACGACAGTATTTGAAAAAACCGCGATTGAGTGAAGCCGCGAAAGTCGAAACGCGAAGTGTCGAGGGATTACTGTAATTGAACCTGAGGAATATCAAATATGCGCGTTAGCTTTCAGACGTGCTCCAAAGGATTCTAGAAATTTTGAATGGCAACATTTATGCGACGGTAACTGCCTAATAAGGAAATATTTGTTAATATTATATATACGAGTGGAAATTATACTATCAGCATCCAAAATAAGCATTCTGAGATACTGAGGTAAGTTTTTGCTCTCGTAATTCAAAGTCATACTTTCGCGTATCAATATTTTTTTTGGATATTGCTGCCTTTGTTTTCATTCATCAACAATTTGCATATACAGGGTTATTTGGAAAACATTAATAACCTTGTAGGACTATATTCCTGCTTTGATTGTGAGTCGAAAATGTTCAAGCTATCATGACCTAACATCAATAATTATGGAGATATGCCACATCAAAGTTTGCATTTTTTTCAATATTTCTGAGTTATTTTTTGTAAAACGTTGGACTATCATTACAGTAACTTATATCAAATGTGAAAAATTCATTCCCTTTAATACAAGTCAAATAAAATAATAAAAACCTTCGAATTCCAATTGGAAAAATTTCTGGGTTTTTATCACATTATTTAATTTGTATTGAAACGAATGAATTTTTCGTAATAGATATAAGTTACTGTAATGATCGTCCAACGTTTTGCAAAAAATATGTCAGAAATATTGAAAAAAAATGGCAACTTTTGTTAACCAAACGAAATCAATATTGGTTGAGAGTAGGAAGCATAAGGAACAAGGAACGGTTGGGTTGCCTATCTTTTTCTGTTCCATACTACAGTTGCCAGGTAAAAATAGGTGAATTAATACTGTGTATTTACACTGATCTGTTTTCTTATTTATATTAAAATACAGGTACAGTAGCCGGCAAACATTTGAAATTCTACGGCGTAGTGGGGGGAAGTTTGCGCATGTACCTTTCCACAAACGAGACACAAATTTCGTCTTCTGCGCATTCCCCCATTACGCAAAAGAATTTCAAGACGTTTGCCGGCAACTTAATTATATATTTAAATCAATAATATTTTAATAATGGTAATTTAATAATTTAAATTTAATATAATAATGGTAATTTTATTACGAACACGATGGTATTAGTTGCCTAAGTAAAATCGGTCAAGACTTGCGGTTGCCGCAATTTAAAACAGCGCTCGACAGAGAAGCATTGCGCGTATTATTCAGTGCGGTAGAGGTGGACGCAGCGTAGCGCCGTCCATAAGTCCGTCCGTAAAGCCATGTATTCACTAGGGGACAAATAGCGCAGCATTCCGCGCGGCATGTCGCATGAACATCTACGTTCATGTTTCGGGGACAATGACGCGATCATTTGACGTTACACACCGGAACTCACATATCTTGTCGCGGAAATGTCGCCCGATGAGGTTATGATGACAGCTTTTTTACACTTCGTCATTTAGCGAAAACGGGGTTCCGCGCAATTCGAAATGTTTTTTTGGGTCGCAATTTCAAATTAACGAGGTTTTACTGTAGTAAATTGAATATTATTAAAAACAAGGTCTTTTTTGCAAATAATTTTTGTTTTCCACACGTCGCGGAAATGTCACCCTATGAGGTTATGATGACAGCTGCGTATCCATTTATGCGAGTTTATCGAAACGTAAGAGGAGAATAAGGTGGTGGATGCGAAATTATTTACTGCAAAGAGAAAGAAGGATGAATATTCGATCGATCCAGCTCGATGAGTTCAAGAACAATTTCGTTTCCCCACATTGTCATCTTGACAGATACAGCGCATGCGTATTCACTTGTAAACATACCACGTGCTCGCTCGGGTACCGTGCGCATGGCAACGTTGCCACGGCACGTAGAAATGCCGCGCTATGTCGTGCGCGACGTCGCGGAACAGTGCAAGACATTGCAACGTCACGGAAGACTCTATGCCGCGCGTGCTGTTGAGGGACAATTTGTCCTCTAGTGAATACACGGCTTAAGTCATAAATGAGAGAGTGTTCGCGTAAAAAATCTGCTCATTTTCCGGATTACCGCGAATACTCCGAGATCAATCGGCCCCTTGTTAACGTATCGGCGGCCCACCGCTGGTTAAGGAAATAGATTCGCGAGAAATGCACATTTATCGTTCTATATTTGAAGTGCTAGTTCAGCGAATGCCCGCCAGTGGATCGGGCGCACACTCGCGCTCGTATGTTTCTGTCTATTGTTATTTTTTTCCGTTGTCTCGTGTCTTGTGATATAAACACGGCTCACAATGCGCGCATTCTCCAGTCGCCCGCGGAGGCCGCCGCCGGCTGCCGGCGGGCTGGTCCCGCGCCAGGGCGGCCCAACCCGACGTCTCCTGGATCCTAGAAGTTCTGACAGCTTCCAGAAGTATCCATAGGAA
The DNA here is from genome assembly GCA_016648135.1 of Agrypnia vestita. NCBI lineage: Eukaryota > Metazoa > Arthropoda > Insecta > Trichoptera > Phryganeidae > Agrypnia > Agrypnia vestita. The sequence continues at coordinate 15,695 of JADDOH010002021.1, read as the reverse complement.
GTCGCGTCCTGCACGATTTACTATGCCATGTCACATCCTATCAAAAGATGTGACATTTCGTGACTCGTTTCTTCATATGTTAGGTAGTCTATATATCACTAGTGCACTATGCAGGGTGTCTTATAGCTAGTAGAAAAAACCGTGACCTGATATCAATAGTTATGGAGATTTCCAATATCAAAGTTTGCATTTTTTTTCTCAATATTTCCGACTTATTTTTTGAAAAAAGTTGAACTATCATTACAGTAACTTATATCATTTTACAACTCAAATAAAATGATAAAAACCTTGTCAAAAATTAATTTTTAAATTTTTTGCAAGGTTTTTATCATTTTATTCGATTTGTATTTTCAACAATATTATAAGCGCGAAAACTCGTGGTGGATAATGGCTGACAGCAAAAGCCTTCAGGGATCTTGAGGGATCTTCTCATGCGCTTCTCTGGGTTGCAAGAAAAGACTTTGCTGGTTCCTAATTTCATTTCTTGAAATGATTTTTCAAAAAGATGCTTTTTAGTTTCTTTAAATAACATTTCTGATGTAATGTTCCGTATTACAACTGCAAATGCAACGAAAAACTAAAATGCAACTATGAGTGTTATAATTGACGATGACACTAGAACTGAAAAAATAAAAATAGAAAAAGGTGTCCGACAAGGTGACACAATCTCGCCTAAACTCTTCACGTTAGCCTTAGGAGATGTATTTAAGACCCTGAATTGGGATAAAAAAGGTGTGAAGATAGAAGACACATATTTAAGTCACCTAAGATTTGTTGACGACATAGTAGTTGTAAGTAATAATATCAAAGAACTAAGTATAATGCTAAAAGAACTACACGAAGCTTCGAGCAAAGTTGGTCTTAAGATGAATATAATGAAAACAAAAATTTTGAGTCCAGAGAACAAAATCATCGCAATCAGTGGTAATAATATTGAAATAATAGATGAATATATATACCTAGGACACAAGGAATGAGCTGGGCTGCTTTTGGCAAACTCAAACATATCTTCGAGAACAAAGAGATCCCAATTAGCCTAAAAAGAAAAGCCTTTGAATCGTGCATACTGACAGTGATGATATGGATTGGAGACTATGGCCTTTACAAAGAAAAGTGTAGAAAAGCTCAAATGCACGCAACGATCCATGGAGAGATCCATGCTTGGAGTAAGCCTAAGAGATAGAATTAGAAACGACGAAATTAGGTGAAGAACTAGAGTAATGGATATCATGGATCGTGTAGCGAAGCTAAAATGGCAATAGGCAGGACACGTTGCAAGACAGGATACTACAAGATGGCCTCCCAGAGTTCTGAAATGGAGACCTTGGGAAAATAAAAGAGGCATCGAAAGACCTCAAAAGAGATGGGCCGATGATATTGTCGCTGTGGGGGGAAAGAAATGGCTACAATTAGCCAACAACAGGGAAGAATGGAAAAATAAGGAAGAGGCCTATATCCAGCAGTGGAAAGACGAAGGCTGATGAAGAAGAAGAGAAGAAGTTCCGTATTACGGAGAAAAAGAGTCTTTGGATCACGACCGTTACTAATCTTTGTCTTCTGTTGATCGGTTCTGCAACCCTCCCTGGAGCTAAAGCAGAGGCTGACCCAAGAATTTTGTGTCTTCCATTCAAGTTATCCGAGATACAGAGCTCTAAAAATACAGAGGTACCATGTTAAGAAAGAGCGAAGTGTTTGAAATTAGTGTTGGAAATTGTTTTAGTGAAGATGTAGAGTTATTTATAATCCATAAAAATTGTCTCAATATAATAAGGATAATAATAAAAAGTCAGTTTTGGTTAAATTTTCTTGGCGTAATTTGTGTGAACGGTGAATGAAGAAGTTTTGTGCGTAAGAAATTCTACTTCAGAGCAATACGGTTTGTCAGGTTGATTTAGATGGGTCTTTGAGAGATTAGTTAGGTTTACACATTGTGAATGTTTGTTAGTGAATGAACTACAAGTAGAATTGAAACAAAATTGTCGAGGGTATAATAATAATCGAGAGTTTATTTATGTTCTTATTCATTCATTTTACAAAAATATATTGATGTGTAGGCATATATATTAAATCATCGATCATCTCATTGTTTATTATAAAAAAATGTTATTAATGTATACTGATGAAGACTGGATTTGTCGATTGGGGGGCCAGTGAAAGGGTGATTTGTGGGGAAAGTTAACAGTTTTAAAACAACATTTCAAAAAATCTCGCGAGACATTTATGCCCGTTGTTAGATGCAGAAGAAGTTTAGAATAGGAAAGGACAGAAATATGTGGTGCTTTATCCTCTTTGTTGGCGTTATTTATGGTAAATGCAGAATCCCTGCAAAGATATGTATCGTCACCCTCTGGCAAGCGTCCAACGTACATTTCTCGGTCTTAATGTCCGTCTGGGACGCCGGCCGATAGCCGTTTAGGAGGAATTAGCTAGTTTATTAGCGAGCTGCACTGTTAAAAGTTGACTTCATCTGTTATGTCTTCATCTCCGACAATGTTGATGGGCACACATCTCAGTCTTGATGAGCGCTGTGCAAATACGCTAAAAGGTTCAATATATAACTGCTGAATCATGGGATCGCCGCGATTGTCAAATCCAGGGGCGGGCGTTGCGTGAGCCTACTGTTAAATTAAGAAATAAAGCTCAGATTAAACCGTTTCGTCTGCTGGTATTTTAATTTTTAATTGATGTCAGTTTTAGGTACTTATATTAAAAATTATTTATGTTAGATACAAATCGCTCATGATAAAACAATACCTCGTAAGCCATTTAATATGGTTTTTACAGGGGAGTCAAATAACTGCATAATACATACCTAGATTCTTTACAATAAATATAATACGAGGAATTGCTTTAATGGAATAAGAAATACAAACAAATGTTTTCAAGATGCAAGCTTTTGCCGGATTATATATCCACACATTTTAAAGACACACACAAAAAAAACTTGATTTTGACAAAAGTGTGATATATGATGTATTGTTTTATCATAAGCAATATGGCTAATTGAGATAAATTATAGTAGTAGAGATGAAACTATTATGGAAGTTTTTTTATAGGATGGCCCTGGGCTTACGACCTGCATGAGCTGGCTTAACTGATCACTCTACACAATGCAACGTGTCTTGCGTCTATTTTGTTTCCGAAATAAATAAATCACCTTTACATTCCTAACAATCATTTCCTATTTCAGTTGCACGGTGTACTATAAAGAAACATATAAATTTATAAATATCATGATAGTAGATATAGTAAGAGACATGAAATATTATCTACTATCACTTAACTGTTAGTAGATAATAGTTAATACTGTATAGTAGATAATAAACCAATATTAGATAATAATTGCAGTTAGGCCCTGCGGGCGGCTATACTGGTCGCTGCGCAGCCATTAGTGCCCGTTACGTGGTCATTGGTGTCTGCGTTGGTTATCAGCTGTAGGTACTGGCCGGCGCGCGTCCGATAGTGGCCACTGCGCGATACTAGTGCCTGCGTTCGCTATTACCTGTTGCTCTTCACACGATTTGGTCATTTTTGAAATTGTTAATAGAAAAACCACGCACTGCATACTGCATTTATGAAGCAATCATAATATACTTTACACCTTTTAAACAAAACGTATGTTCTAACCAAAAAATTTAACGTAAAAAATATAATAAATTGCAACAATTTATTATATTTTTTCAAAAAAATCAGAAAAAATAAGATTAACGTGAGAAAAATAAAATAAAAATCTCGCCGTAAAGTGACTCGAATATTAAATAATGTATATATACATATAATATTCCTATATGTATTCTTCATTTCTTTAAAAAAAGCAAACGATTTGGGTTCTTATAAGCTGGTAATGAAAAGAAACGCTGGACGAAAATACTGGACGACAGATCTAGCGCTATCACAAAATAGATATTACGAAATAAAATACAAACAGCTTAAAATTGCAAAAATTTGACTTGTTCAATTTTTTCAGTATGCTCATATGATATGAATCAATATGAACGCGATAATAAATATGATGTATGATATGGGAATGAAATAATGTGCGTAGGTTGAACAGACCAAAAATGGCGCTGGGTGAGTTCACTTTAATTTATTGTTTTGGGACACCCAAGTTAAAATATTTGAATTAAAAATAGAGATTTATGTTAATACAAACAAATAGGAGTCTAGATATTAACATTAAACAGTCCATTCCTATTGATAAATATGTAGATGTTACACGCCATTTAAAGATGTAGATTTTTTTGTGTTGTTTTATAACGGCCATAACATATTTCTATGGCTGTTACTGAAGTGAAAGGCCGGCGAAATACAATAGCAAGACGTTTCACGAATCAATGTCTGATAGTTTATGACCCCAATACTTTGAGGCGACCTTATGACCTGAAATTGAAATAATTAACCCTACAGCGGTCGCTCCGATAAAGCCACTATAAATGATCCAAGACGAATGCCGCCGGAAGAAATTTGTTCTCGAATGTGACGTTCGTTGAAGACAACATTGTAGTATATGGGACTATTATAAACGACATAAACCTAGGCAGCACCGGGAAGAAAGACTACCGGCGTCGTGAGTACCTTTCTAATTGTGTAATAACTTGCTCTTGATGTATGTATTTCGAGTATCCTGACCATATGCTTTTACGCCAGAAGTTTAAGATACCATGTTCCTATATTCTGACCCAGGTTGGTTCGCGAGTCTATCGTCACTCAACACTTTTGTGGTGCTTCAGGCAAACATCTCAAGCATCAACCTAAGCAATAGAGTGAGTCTGGCGATCATAAAAGATTCTTAAAATGTATAACTCCTTGAACTAAATATTGTGGACTGATTGTGAAATACTCTCCATATGTACAGTATAGAGCCGAGCCTAGATAGCTTAAAAAATCATAACTATTTTTTATTGACTTTAACATACAAAATATGTATAAAAACATAACATAAAAACCATCTGATTGCAATTGAATGTGGTGGAGTTGACTTTGTGGAAATCCATAAATAATAAAATTAGTACATATTTTATTAATAATTGTCGTCTGATAGCATTTAACTAAGCCTAAGCCTACAACTTAGAATGCATATGGTTCGATTTTATATTTTTGCCATTCTCTTATATGGGGTGGAGGCATGGAAACTTAACCAAGAACTAATCCGCAAAGTCGAGGCTTTTGAGATGTGGATCTATAAACGCACATAGAAAGTTTCCTGAGCGGACAGAGTGACGCATGAAGTCCTGCGGCGTGTGGAAAAAGGCCGAGAAGTGTTGAGAACTACGAGATAAGAAAGCTGGAGTATCTCGGACATATTAAGAGAGGACCAAATATAGTCTCAACCAACTCATCATCCAGGGGAAAATAAGTGGTAAAAGAAGCGCCAGAAGACATCGCATCTAATGGCTGCGTAACTTGATGGACTGGTATAAGTGTAACTCGACTGAGTTATTCCGTGCGGCGGTAAATAAAATCGTAATCGCCAGAATGATCGCCGACCTCCGATAGGAGATGGCGCCATAAGAAGAAGAATAATCATTTAACTATAAAATTAACAATAAAAATAATTACGTAATCGTGAACTGAAAGTCCGTGATTTTTGGTATTTTTTGGAGCATTTTTCTTTTCTTATACGCCTGCACTTTGATGGTGGTGGTTTGGCATCTATGTCTATACGCCAAATTGATCATTCTATTGGCATTCTCAGAATTCAAGTAGTATTTTTATATTTATTTCGCCATTATCGTTTTTCTTTTTGAGAAATACAATGTCCTGCTGTTGATGAAAATTGTTGTAATCTGTCAAACATCCCAGTACTAAAATTGTATCAATGTCCTAGTTTGAAAGAATAATGTATCAAACTAAAGATGACCGTGATAGACTGAAACCAGTTGGGTAAAAAAACAATAAGTAATGGAAAAATGTTAAAAAATGTTGTAATTAAATAATTAAAATGAAACTACACCACGAATTAACAGATTCAAAATTAGAAATAATTACTACTTTCGATTCCCGGGTGGGTAGTTCCGCTATTGACAAAAACCGAAATATCTTTTAGTATTCAGTATGCAAAATACCCTTAATAAATTAATGTAAACCAAATTGGATGTGGACACTGAAGGGTTAATTAAAGATTAATGACCAACTAAACACGTGGTGTGCGAGATATGAACATTCTCATTTCATATTTGGATAGTTCGCAGACTAAAAATTACATTAAAAATATTTGTAATAGGCATTAAAGAAAGGCGAAAACCATAAAATATGAAAAAAAAATATCTGGAGAAAGACTTGCGTGTAAACAATACCAGAACTTTTATGGATAGTCCAATAAGTTCACGCTCGAGCAAAACTAATTTTGGAAGAAGGCAATGCCAAGAGCCTTAATAACAGATGACTGTGGGTTAGAGGGAGATTGGATTTGTACGTTACTGTAAAAGTCCAAAAACTGGTAAATCTTAGAATTTACCGAGAGAACTAAGGATTTACAGTATGAGTAGTGGCATAAAGCTTATAAACGTTTATATGTTGGTGTTTTACCTAACCATTTCCGTAAATTTCAATATTTATCAAATTAATAAAAGTCAAAATTAAAACAAATGAATAAAAGTCCGAACAAAGCTATGAATCTATCTGCGTCTATGGTCTGTAGGTTCAACCTAATAAAGTGTTACCTTTTTCATTTTAAATAGATTTTAATAATCTTAATAAGGTAAAAAAAACTGACTTTTACCAATTGGTCTAGTTAAATGCTCGAAAGGGAAGCGTTTACAAGCTTCTTTCGGAGTTTCACTACCATACTATGGTACATTCTAGGATTTACAAATGTTGGACTTTTACAGTTACTTACATATGAGTACATACTGATGTATGTATTGCTAAACTGGGTAAGGGAAAGTGTAAAATATGTGTATATTTTGATTGTAGGCGCTCCGCATTTTAACATTCCGCCATCCAATATCGTAGGCTGTGGGCCATTGTGTTCATCATGTAACATATGGCATTTTATGCTAAATTACATTAAACTTTTGTAACATTAATGTATACATCGCATAAATTGCCACAGTTCTACTACAGAGTCGTGATGTTAGACCTTTTGCAGATTATTTCAACTGTTTAACTGTAAAAAATGTAATACATCTAATTATGTTGTTCCATTTTTTTAGAACGTAAGTATTTGTTATTTAAAATTAAAGTGAATATATCTAACAAATATTTTTAAAAATAAACACATCAACCACGGTGGTCGTGTAATTTATTTGACGTTAAATTATTAATATTTGTTAGTATCCAATCGTTGGGCTGGACAGTATTTTTATTTATTTAATTTTTTGATCAGATGTATTATAATTTATAATATAATACAAGCATGTGTGTAGAATCTTACTGAAACATAAACAACTTCATTACAAACTGACACTGGGAAATGCGACTGACGGATTTAAAAAGAACACAAATATAACACAGATATACGACACGACAAATATCGAATAAAAAACTAGAAATATATATTTTTTTAAATTTACGGAAACCGGACCAAACAGTTCGTAATTTCAAAACTATTTAATAAACTAGTAGAACTACCTGACAGACAAAAAAATGTAGAAAAAATATTACAATGAACTGTAAAATATACTGATATCTTTACTGTATTGTATTTGTATTGAGTCTTGAGTGAGTTGAATTTAATAATAAAGCTGAAGAAGAAGAAGAAGATTGATGATCATTTTTAATTTAAACAGTGAATACAAACATCTATTTAAGTAGGTATATCAAATTTAATAAAATGACTGTAGTATCAACGGGTTAAATAAATAAATAATAAAACGTGGCGAAATGTATTCGCATTAAAAAATCCCACTTGTCGGCGAAACATAATATACAGCTTGTCCGTGTCGTCGCCCACTTGGACTCATTATTTATCTACGCGTGGATTGACTACTTTATTATTTCATCTCTGCTTTTTTCTCCTCACAAACCTCGACCGCTGCCGGCTCCGAGCGGGCCGCCATGTGCGCCGAATTCTGGACCAAAATGTATTAATAATAAGAAAAAACAAATGATTCACGGCCCTCAGCCGACTGGAGTGACGAAGTCAAGAAGCCGGCCGATTAATTTCTTCTAATACGTCTATGCATCATCGTTCTGTTTAGGATTTTTTTGTAATTCCAGCAGACGTGAAATGAACTTCACATTTATAATATACTAGTTTTACTAACCGGCTTAGCTCAATATTTGGATTTTTTTGGATATTTCAATTCAATTTTCGACTTATTTATTTTTTATATAACATTTACATTACAAACATAAATTTATTTCGTTAATGTTATAAATAAGTTAGAAATATATAAACAACAAAAACAAATATTCAACATATATAAAATCAAATAAATAAAAATAACTTAGTTAAAGACCACTTATATTTATTGTCAATTCCGACCACGTTTCGCTACGACCGTAGCTTCTTCAGGGAGAATCTTAACTGCCTAAACATTAAAAAATTATGTGCTTATATACTAGTCCACTTTTAAATATGTTTTTTTTTATTTAAAAATTTTCAAAAATTTAAATTTTTATTATTTTTTTTAATAAGTTTACTTATCTTTTAGCCCACTTTTAAATATGTTTCCTCTTAATAGTAGGTAACATTCCCGCGCTAAGTGGTGTTTAACTAAGTTATTTTTATTAATTATAATGTCCCATCACCAAGTGTTTGCTTCCTTCGAAAAAAAAAATATAAAATCATTCATATCAAAGCAGTACGAGAATCCCGCTCGGAAAAACCCTCTCAGAGACATGGAACAGATCAATGTCCAGAGTGATATTGTTCAGCATAGCAGTAGCTCTTCCAACAGTACTCCTGTATTTGGAATGTGAAACGATCTATGCTGACGCTGTCTAAGGTAATTATCAGGAACATTCAAATCAATGCTCCGCGCAATTTCAGCATTTTCGAACATACCGCGCAACAATCGATAATAAAAATGCGTAATCAAATACACATTCCTTCTAGTCTCTAAGCTATTGTAGCCTAGCATACCCTGGATCAACTCGGATGGGTAGAGCCAAGGATAATGCCCGTACTCTCTCATGTAGAGATATCTTTTTGAGATATGAGATATCGCAATGCTATTGTGAAATATATAGAGATATAATTAGGCGGCCCTCATAGTCCAGTGCATATGACACTGACTTCTCACACCGAGGGTTCGAGGTTCGATTCCCGGTGAGGTCACAATTTCTCTACGTGATTTACACAAGCCTGGGTATTTTGTGATGTGTTTCGCTTCTGTAATTGGGCCTCTTGGCTTGTTGAAGCGTAAATAAATAAAAATAGCTTGGAAATTAAAATTTTAATAATATTTTTATATGTATGTTCTAAGAACACAATCACTGGATTTTGTCCACACAGGGATAATTGTCGAATAAAATAAATTGTAGAAGGCTACATAGATGCCATTTATATGAAAAACTTTAAGGAAGAATTTTTATAGAATGGCCCAGAGCTTACAACCTTTATGAGTTGGCTTAAGTGATCACCCTACACAATGCAATATTCACTAAGCGTAACGAAAATTTTACAGCATATAACGGGGAATTTTTAATGATAAGTGCTTGTGGAAAAAAGAATCTTAATATAACATGGGCTTCACCGAAAACATACAATTATCCATAGAGGAAGGGATAACTTAAATCATATAAATAAGTCGATTGTACATGATATACCCTCTGTTTGATAATGGTCTAGTAAGCCGAAAAAACTGTCATATTTTAATGTAAACTCTTATGCAAATTCACAGAACTTAATAATATTTATTAAAGTTTAATTAATTTTAAATACCATTAAAAATAAACACGTAATTCTACGAACTAAAAAAAAACAAACAAAAGCCATCATTTGGCAATGCGAGCAAAAGTCAGCTAGGACGAGCAGTTTTTGAATGGAAAGCTATCAAATTAGATGTGTAACGTTATTTTTTGTCAATCTCAATCAAAAATTTTTTTTCGAATTTTTTTTACAACTTTCTTTTAAGATTATTTTTAATTATTATTCTTTTTTAATTTTTTTTAATATAATAAATAAATACCTGTTCCTTAGGAAGCGAAATGTAAAAGTACCGTCTTTTTTAACGTGTTACAGCTAGTTCAATATAAGTATTTTTAAATCGTTCAGTTAGTTTTCTTACAATTTATGTTTCTATAGACTGTATTTGAAAAGTAATAAATTTTTGGTGGTTTTTTCAAACTTTTTACATGATTGTAATCTTTATAACGTCAATAAATCATAATAATGGTTATTATTATTTTAAAATAAAACTTTAAAAAATCTTAAACTACCTAACTAGAAATTCCGTATTTCATCTATTAATTAAGACAGGGTACTTGCGACTTGAATATTGTAAGCAATAAACATCTGTTAATGAACTAAACTGAACAAGAAAGAATATTAATATATTTTTTCTGGCACTTCATTAAATATTTATGATAAAAATTTGAAAAATAAATCACCTCACGTGCCCACACTCCCTCGCAATATTTTTCCGGATTAAATTATAATTTTATCCGCAGCGAAATGATGGCTATATTTTTGTTCGAGGCGTAAATCTTTAGTGCCTTGAACAATGTACCGCGGCTGGACATTAATTTGGGTTGCCCTGGGTGGTCCGCCTGCCCTGGCGCTCGTAAAGGAAAATAAAAAGGTGTTTGCGCAAGTCCTTATCACGTCAGACCTGTCGTAAATATTGAGGTCCCGCGAGCTGGAGACTGGAGACCCGGCCGACACGGGAATCTTCCTGTCTAGCGGGCATCCTTTTTACGTGGCCTAACCGCCACGCTAGTGACGTAGGAATCAAGTCTTCTCGCCCTTCGAGTATATCGACACCTTCGTAAAGCGTCGTAATCGACAATTTTTTAACCTCAAGTTAGGCCCGGTTGTTTCAAGTTGGATTAAAGTAAGCGTTCTTTTAAAGCATAGATTTTTACGTTCTCCACCAATCAGACCATCCGTTTTCGTAAAAATCTATGCTTTAATCGACCGCTTACTTTGATCGAACTTGAAACAACCGGCCCTTAGTCAGTTTTTTCAAATATTGTTTCATTTTAATAATAACTAGCTGTGCCCGCGCGTCTTCGCACGCGTAGATTTTTAGTACACTGTTTGGATCGTCATAGAACTTTCGCGAACCTTCTAGAACATTCTCCTTCCAGAACTTTCAAGAAATTAATCTAATGTACAGGAACCTTCTAGACACACCGACACATTCCGCCACTCAGTTTAGAACCTTATAGAACTTTCGGTAATTTTCTAGAACCTTTTCCTTCCAGAACTTTCTAGAACAGGTTTTTACGGAACCTTCTAGACTCACCGACACAGTCGGCGCACCTATTTTGAAACAATCTGAAGCATTTGCGGCCTTCCCATAATAAAACAATGTGCTAGAAAGCACATTTTCGTCACCCATTCCCACTCACGCACAGCCACCCCCACCAAACTCCCATGTTTTCTATGTGACACCAAGGGCTATCCACCACCGTAACTACAGGTGAGTGGTTGTGGCTGGTTGTGGAGAAAACTTGGCGGATAGGGAAACACGGATTTATATATATATTTATTGATAAACACGGATTTATATATATATTTATTGATTTTAATTTCCTGTACCTCGATTCACATTCCTATACGTTCCTACATGTTCCAGCTCTCCTAAAGTTCTGGAAAGGGTTAGAAAAAGTATAAAAACATATTTTTCGATAAAGCGCATATCACAAGCGTGTTCACAATCAATTCCAAATCTACGTAAGTCCACAAATTCGGTTGTTGATTGGTTCAAAGTCAATAAAATCTACAATTTCGGTTGTGTGTACCATTATGCTATTAAATACAGAATTTGTTACAGCTCACAAATAACGGTAAATATGTACAGTGGACCCTCAATATTCCTCATTAATCCACTCCCTCGGGAAGGATGAATATCAAAATTCACAAAAACAACAAATTTTGCCTATCAATTCTTTAAAAAAATTTCACTCGAAAATTGGTCTTGGACATCATCGCAAGTACATTTAATTACATATTATGGTTAAACACCCGGTAAACGCGGGTTAAACAAAAAGATTTTTCACCAAAACCGGTTTGCTTGATTAGTGAAAAACGCAAAAATCTGTACTTTTTGCTAACTTACCATTACCAACGATCAAACAACCGGCCCTTCTTAATTCTTTATTGTTATACTCGTCGTGATACCGTAAATATACTGTAGGCTTTGGTTTAAACCAATATATTTTTGGTAACAACAACTGATTTCAGAACCACAGTTCCATCTCCAGCGTAAGCTACACACTAAACATCACAAAATATGGGCAATTATGTTTTTAGCAACTTGTTTTTGTGGAAACGTAGTGTATACGTAGTGTATATTTGTGTATAAGAAGTCGTATGATATTATTTTTTTCAACATTATTTTATTGTCTGTTTTGAGTGTTTTTTTTAAGAATATTTTTATTTTAAAAAAATATTTCAATTTTTATGTGTATTTCTTGAGGACTTGACATAACCATTCCTTGTATTAAATATGCGTATTATCAACATCTCTGTACGTGTCTCTTTAATTGAAATATAATAAGTTTCAGGTGTTAAAATGGGTGGGTGACTGGGAAGGATAGTAATAAAAAGAGGGGGGGGAGGGAAGAACTCATTTACATTATTCTTGTTACTAATTTATAGATTCATTATTATTTTTAGACTTTTCAATTTTTTTCCACGACAAAGTACAATAATTTTTGTATTACATGTGATATTTTACTTCATTTCAGTGTACCCAATAATTATCGATATAATTAATAAAAATGAACTTTGTTTTCACCACTTTTGTATTGAAAAATATCAACATGTTTCAAAGCCTATGGTCCCTTCGTCAGATACAAGTAGTATGCAATTGTATCCTGACGAAGGGACATGGGCTCTGAAACATGTTGATATTTTTCAATACAAAAGTGGTGAAAACAATGTTCATTTTTATTAATTATATATTTTTTTTTTTTTTTATTTTTTTTTTTTATTTATTAGAGACACTAACAGGATAATGGGTACATGACACTCAGATAATAAACATTGTAGTGAAGACTATGCCCATTATCCCAATTACAAGTGTCTTCGGCATGCTCTAGTAACATGTATTTTTGTAATTAATTATATTTCACATGTACATTTATGTATATTATATATTTGTGTTTGAGTGTAGTGCGATTAGTATTTAATGATCTATAGGTTCATGTCGTCGTTTAGAAAATGGATGTTGTGTATGAGTGAGTTTTTGAACGAAGATAACGTGTCTGCAAGAATATCAGCATCAATGTTAGGGTCGGCACAATACAAATTATATGTGCGACACAACCTTGTAATGGGAGAAAAGTAACCGACATTATTAGTGTGCTGACTTATTCTGAAGAACTCAGGGTTTCTTATACGGGGTTTAACATGCAAATTTATATCAGATAGACAGAGAGAATCAATAGCTCCGCTGAGAATCTTGTGTAGCACAATGAGATCGGATATTTTTCGTCGGGACTCAAGTTTGTGCATCTTGAAAAAGGCAAGTCGATCTTCGTAGCTGTGAAGGTTATTGTGTTGACCAGCTTTGTATGACAAAATACGTAGAAACTTTTTCTGCACTCTCTCGATTCTCGTAATATGTGTTGTGTAATAAGGTGACCAAATAACTGACGAATATTCCAATATACTTCGTACTAGTGATGTATAGAGAATTTTTAGACTTTGAGGATTTTTAAAGTCTTGAGTAATTCTGGTGATAAATCCCAACATAGTATATGCCTTGTTTGTGATATTATCAAAGTGGTTTCTAAAAGTGAGTTTAGAATCTAGCATGACGCCCAGATCCCTTATTGAATCGACTTTAGCAAGTGGAACGTCACCCAGTTTATAAACAAATTCTATTTTTTTAATATTTTTAGTGAAACTAATACATGAACATTTCTTAGCATTAAGTGACATATTATTTGCTTTACACCAATTTGATAGTTCGTCCAGATCTCTTTGTAGGAGATGACTATCTTCCAGGCTACGAATGGTGGAATAAATTTTTAAATCATCGGCATATAATAGACACTTATTTCTTAATATATTTGGCAAGTCATTTATGAAGATAAGAAAGAACAAGGGACCAAGGTGAGAACCTTGAGGAACTCCTGAGGTGATAGAAACCGGAGATGAATCATATCCATTTACAGTCACCACTTGAGTTCGATGAGAAATGTAAGATTCTATCCATCTCAATAAGTTGCCGTGGATTCCTATAGCATGAAGTTTTTTCAAAAGTATACGATGGTTCACCTTGTCAAACGCCTTGCTGAAATCTATATATATTACATCCACTTGAGATCTCGAATCAAACGATTTGCAAATCTGACTCACAAACTCAAGCAGGTTGGTAGTTGTGGATTTTTTTGGAACAAAGCCGTGTTGATTAATGCAAAGTGTCTGACAAAAGTGGGCGAATATGTATCTATAGCAAATAATCTCGAATATCTTTCCAAAACAAGATAGTTTACTTATAGGTCTATAGTTACTAACGTCACTTTTATTTCCTGTCTTAAATATTGGTGTGATGTGAGTTACCTTCCATAAGTCGGGGAACTTTCCTTCTTTTAAAGATTTGCTAAAAATGATATAGATAGGATCGAGAAGAAGGTGAGCACAATTTTTTATAAGAAGTGGAGGAATACCATCAGGTCCTGCGCCCTTGGCGGGATCCAATTCTTTCATAATTTTTAATATTTCATTTTTATGCAGTGGTATAAAGGAAAGTGAATCGAGAGAGTCATTAATGAGAGCAGATGAGTGATGTTGAAAAGCATTATCAAAAACTGAAGCAAAAAATTCTGAAAAGATATCAGAAATTTCTTGACCGCATGTAGCATATTTTTCTCTCAGAAATATTGTTTTAGGGATTGCATTAGTGAATTTCTTGGTTTTAGTGTATTCCCATATTTTTTTAGTCCCGATATGTAATGATTCCTCTATAGAATTTATATATGAGTGATAGCAGGCACGAATACTATTCTTAATGCGAGATCTTAGCATAGAAAAGGTTTCGTAATCTCTAGAATTACCGTATTTTATGTATTTTTTCCTATATTTTTCTTTTTCGCGGAGCTGGTGTCTTAATGCACTGCTAAACCAACATGGGTATTTTGAATTCAAGATCTTTTTTTGTGGAGTGTATCGAGCTATTATCTCCCATAATGTATTATAAAATAAGTTGAGAGAATCGTTGCGGTTTAGTTGATTCATTTGAGACCAATCAATTTGAACTAGGTCGTTAATACATTTGGCGTAATCAGTTTTACGGAAGTTGTATGCAGTATGGTTAGAATTATGTTGTAAAAAGTTTTCTCGGTTGATCGTTGTGTTTATTTGGACTGGGGGATGAAATTTGTCAACACTTACCAGAGCAGTACCCGAAGACACAAGTAGTGGAGTATCAGATAATATTAAATCTAAAATTTTGGCATTACAATTGGTTATAGAGTTAAATTGTTGAAGATTGGTTGTTGATATGAACTCCATGAAGTCCTTGGCTCTGGAATTAGATGGACTGAGCGGAGTCAGTCCAGCTCCAGAAGTTGTTGCATTCCCAGTTATGGATGGCAAATTGAAATCGCCAAGTAGCATGTTACGTGTTCTTGTA